>JAFEMH010006559.1:0-119945 GCA_022495995.1 Adenophora triphylla var. japonica
TTTGAGATGATTATCCGAACTCTTGGCTTAAATACTCACCTGACCGCGTCGGATGCTCGAAGTGCTTTAATTGTTTTTTGCCAAGGGTTGATTTTTGTACTTCATTTTTTAAATGTTCTAAACATCTCAAAATGATTCACTCTTTGACTTCATTAGATAGACATAGCCATATCTAGATGAAGTTATCGGTGAGATGTAATGAATACCAAAATCCTCCCTAGCTAATGCTACTCATTGGTCTGCATACACATTCGGTATGTATTGAGGCCCAAATAAGTCAACCCCTAGCCACTTTCATTTCTACTCTTAGTGAAGGGTGGTTTGGTCTTACTACTTGCTTACAATAAACAAGATTCGCATATCTCCTTATGATTCATAGTCATGTGAGTCTAACATTCCATCTTTGTGGAGTTTAGAAATGCGTTTCTCTTTTATATGACCAAGCCGGCAATGCCACATGAACGAGTTGTTCACTTCATTCGGTTTAGACTTCTTGTCCACATGATAAACATTTTCAACACTATTTTGTTTCTCGTCAACATCAAGAACATAAAGGCCATTAAATGAATTTGCAATACCATAAAGCATATCATTTAAATAAATATAAAACTTCTTATTCGAAATAAGAAAATTATATCCCTCATTATCCAAACAAGAAACAAAAATAATATTCCTACTCAAATCCAGAACATAGTTGTGATGATGTGTATCCGAAAATTTTCCCATTTTTGTTTGAAAAAAATCAACGAAAACGGAGTCGCCACGCCATTTTAATTTTGAGGGCCAAAACTTTGAAAAAAGCCCGAGATCAGAGATTTTAGGTTCGGAGGTCATGTTACACGTCGGGAAGGACGTTAGTGTGCACCCGGAATGCCTCGTAAAATGAGTCTTCCAAACATTTGAAAATCATTTGTGTGTGTGTGTGTGTGTGTGTGTGTGTTTTGACCAAAATGAGTTGAAACTGAGAAAAAAAAATGGGGAACTCTTTATAAGACTTTGAACAATCCCAAGATTTTGGTATGATTTTTGGGTCGAGTCTTGGCACTCAAAAGATTTTTGGATTTGAAAAGCCATTCTGCCAGAATGAAAGAAGGCAGTTGACCCTTGACTTTGAAATGGACTTAAAGGCTTCAAAACTTCAGAATCTGGGGAAAGTCCGAGAATGAAAGTTGCTCAAAACACCCTAAATAGGGTTTATGCAAAGGAACTTTCCATTTTGGAAGTAATTTGAGGGTCAAAACCTTCTTGAAATCTCAGATGTGAAATCTGGATTTCCAGAAGCTGATGAACTGGCCTCTAAAAGAAAAATTGAAAAAAGGAGTTTTACTCACTCAAAAAATAAAATAAAAATATGTCTGGAAAGCTCTGGATGTTGGCTACAAAAAGTGTTTTGTAGTCAACATCTAATTCCAAGTTTTACTGGGTCCAAAAAATAGGAAAATGGACTGAGGTCTCAGAACAATGCTACTGGACAGCAAGATGTTCTTGAGGGAAAATGTGATTTTTGGGGGATTTGCATCTATGTTCACCCCATTTTCATCCCTAGACTTGATACCACTACCTTTTGTTAAGTGGTTATCATATTCAAGTCATCCTTGGGGAATTTATGGGGTTGAAACATGTCCTTTGCAAAGGAAAGGGGGTTTTGTAAAGATGAAACCAAGGAGAAAGAATTGACTAAAGATCTAAAATGTGGACCACTTGAGATGGTCATTCATGAAGATGAACTTCAAGATGACCATCTTAGGTCAAAACTCAAGTTAAACTAGACATAAAATAAGTCAAAGTAAGAAGAACAAGATGATCAAGAGATCAAAAGAGAATTTTAGGGTTTTGAGAAGGAGGGCTTTACCAATGGTGACACCCTATCTTCCTAGGCTTGGAATTTGACTTGAGGAGTATCAAGATTTGGTGTTTGGCAGGGAGTATCAAGGTTTGGTGTGTTTGGTATTTGATTAGGGAAAGATTCAAGAGAAAATGGTGGCAATCTAAGGATTCCCATGTTTTCTCTCTATATTCCTTGAGAACTTCGTTCTTTGTGAGTAAGTTGTGTTGTGTAAGGCTGAGAGAGGAGGGTTCAATTTATAGGCCCTCTGAAATTACATACATGTCCGCGTGGAGGTCACTGTAAAACGTGCACGGTGCATTAAATCTTTGCTCCGGGCTTTGAGCAGGAAGAATATTTTCAAAATATCGCGAAATTGTTTTTCAACTTATTGTTTGGGATTTTCTTAATTCTTTTGCTTTTTTGGATTCCTTTTTTGGTTTAACTTTAAATGGCAAACCTAACCTACTCTTGCTTGGTTAGGAAGGTTAGAAGATTGTTAGAAATGTTAGAAATGTTAAAACTTTCGTTAACTTTCTAACGAAAAACTACCAACTCAAATTGGAGCACTTACGGTAGCCCCGGCGACGGTGTTTCGAAGGAAGCGGGGTCGTCGATAAGAGTAAGACTCCATATTTGATAGGATGATCAAGTGATCGAGTGGCTGAACCTATTCAATAGGCTACCTACGTATCCGAATGGGAATCAAGCCGATCGTAGTTCGGGTCTTTGACCACAGGAATGATGGTTTTTAAGGTATCGCGCAGAGATGATGGCGTCTTAGGTGCCTCGGACCTTGAAGATGATGGCGTTTTAGGTGCCTCGAACCTTGAAGATGGCTTTTTAGGTGCCTCGGACCTTAGATGATGGCGTTTTAGGTGCCTCGGGCCTTGATGATGATGGCTTTTTAGGCGCCTCGGACCTTAATTTGAAATAGCCTTTCGGTGGACTTTGTCTGCTTTGCCGAAGGATAGGGTGACCAGATTTTGGTCGAGTGTTTGGACCTAATGATAGGCTACCTACGTATCCCGGTGGGAATCAAGCCGGCCGTAGTTCGAGGTCTACTCGAGATTTCGTTGGCTTTTGGGATTCCGTTAAGCTTGAGGATTTCGTTAGCCTTCTTTGAGGAAAATCGAGACGTATTCGTAAGGAAATCGGTCTTACGTTTTTTCTTTGCCATGAATGATTTTGATGAAAGATACGGTTGATCCGTTATCTTTCTCGGGAGCACTACGGTCTTACGTTTAAGCTGCCAGGGAATGATTTTGATGAAAGATACGGGATCTCGTTATCTTTCTCGGGGCACTCGGTCTTACGTTTAACTTAAGGGAATTTCTTTTGAGAGGGTATGAACCTAAATGGGAACTTAGTTCGGAGTATGAACCTAAGTTGAGGTTCATTCAGAGTATGAACCTAATGGAGGCTTAGTTCGGGAGTATGAACCTAAGTTGAGTGTTCTATCTTAATGGGAACTTAGTTCAGGAGTATGAAGCACTAAGTTGAGGTTCGAAGTATACTGACCAAATGGAGGAAGGATCAATGGGTATCAGTCTGGATGGACCATTAGGAAGAGCTGTAGTTCTGGGGGTATGAGCCAAGATTGAGTCTCTCTGATGGAGGCTAGAGATTGAAGTGGGTCCTAGAGTTAAACCTATTTCAGTGGACAGAGGATTGACTATTTTAGGGAAGTCGTCTTATGAGTATTGGCTATTTTGGGAACATTCAAGGTATGATTGGCTATTTTGGGAAGTCGCCCTATGATACGACTATTTTTGGGAAGTCGCCCTATGATCTGACTATTTTTGGGAAGTCGCCCTATGGTTTGGCTATTTTTGGGAAGTCACCCTTTATGATTTGACTATTTTTGGGAAGTCGCCACATGGTTTGACTATTTTTGGGAAGTCGCCTATGGTTTTGACTATTTTTGGGAAGTCGCCCTATGGTTTGGCTGTTTTGGGAAGTCACCTATGATCGACTATTTTTGGGAAGTCGCCTATGGTTTGACTATTTTTGGGAAGTCACCTATGATCTGACTATTTTTGGGAAGTCGCCCTATGATCGACTATTTTTGGGAAGTCGCCTGTGGTTTGACTATTTTGGGAAGTCGCCCTATGGTTTGACTGTTTTGGGAAGTCGCCTATGGTTTGACTATTTTTGGGAGAGTCGCCTATGGTTTGACTATTTTTGGGAAGTCACCCTATGATCGACTATTTTTGGGAAGTCGCCCTATGGTTTATTTATTTTGGGGAAGTCACCTTTTGGGGAAGTCGCCCTATGATCGATGATAATGTTCTTTTAGAAAAGTAGTTGACTAAGATATGCTTTCATACATGCTTTGTGCTTACATGTAGTTCTTGGAAGGAATTTGAGGCTGGTGATGTTGATGAAGAGTTGTTAAGTTCTTTGTTCGTGGGGACGGTTTTCTGGCAGCGATTTCTTTGTCTTTGGAAGCATTTTGACTGAAGGAGGAGTTTGGTTGAGTCTGCATCTTCTTTGGTGATCGTCAACCTTGTAGAGGTGGTTGAGCTTGTATTCACATTGGGACTTCTTGCTTTTGAGAACTTGGTGTCTACTGACCGCATTGTATTGGAGAGCTTGGCGTCTCGACCTTCTTGCCTTGGAGAACTTGGCGTCTCGGCCGATTTGTATTTGAGAACTTGGCGTCACGACCGATTTGTATTGGAGAACTTGGCGTCTCGACCGATTTGTATGTGAGAACTTGGCGTCTC
Source organism: Adenophora triphylla var. japonica (assembly GCA_022495995.1). Taxonomy (NCBI): domain Eukaryota; kingdom Viridiplantae; phylum Streptophyta; class Magnoliopsida; order Asterales; family Campanulaceae; genus Adenophora; species Adenophora triphylla. The sequence goes on from JAFEMH010006559.1 coordinate 4,555, forward strand.
GGCCGGCATTTGATTTGCATTTGAGAACTTGGCGTCCACGACCTTTGTTGAGAACTTGGCGTCTCGACCAAATTGTATTTGAGAACTTAGCGTCTCGACCAGCTGGCATTTGATTTGCATTTGAGAACTTGGCGTCACGGCCGATTTGCATTTTGAGAACTTGGCGTCCACGGCCAGACTTGTGATTCGAGAACTTGGCGTCTCGGCCGAATTGTAGACTAGGTGGTCTTATGTTTCATCCATTTGTGGACATTGGAGGTCGTCTTTAGCAAGTTGCGAGCCGGAGCTTGTCTTTGCCAAAGCTTGTAGATGTTGGAGGGCGTCTTCATTCATTGGAGGTCGTCTTTGGTGAAGATCATCTTGCCGAAAAAAGGATTTGATTTCACGTTTGAATTCCTGCATTCGTTAGTGAAGAGGAAGATGCATATATGGCATTCATGATGACAGATGCATGCATGGAACCAAAAATGATTATGGGATGATGCATTTACTTGCTTTCGAAGATGCGCTTAGCCTAAGCTTCGGCAGGAAAATTATGATTTATGATCTTCGATGATTTAGGATTATTCCTATTGACTCAAGTTTTGTGCATGCTACATGAGCCCTTGGGAGATTTTTAGTGGGGATGCATGGGTATGGAGGCGCTTGGAACAAGTTTTGATCATAGTGGGGATGAGAACCCTTGATCGCGATTTAAACAGCGGTTGTTGGTGAGGTTTTGTCCAGGCAATATCACATGGACCTCAATCTTGATGAGATTGGATTCGGATCAGGTCTTGATTGAAACTTTCCCTCTGCATTCTTGGTCATTTGAAGGTGATGCTGGCAGGACTTTAGGGCCAACGTTGATACAGTGAAGCTTCTTTCATTTGGATGAGGCTTCATGACCTTGGCGAAACCTTGTCAGAGAGGATGATTTGATGGAATTGCTAATGCAGGGAGAAACCACGATCTTGAATTCCGATGCTACGAAGGCTGCCGTGTACCAAGTTACGAAGCTGAAATTCTTTCTTGCGACTTGATAAATTCGGGTCCAAAAGACCATCTTGACAAAGCCCCCGGATCCTGAGTAGGCAACGTCCAGATTTTGAAGAAGCGATTTGGCGAGTCTATCTCGTGGTGAAGAACCCAGCGTGGACCCAAAGATGACTATGTAAGCCCCAGCTTGAAGAGAGCTACGGGAGAACACGGGAGAACCGCTTAGCAAGCCCCGGCATGAAGAAATTCAGAGGTAGTCTTACGAGAGAGGGAACCCGTCTTTTCGAGACCTTAGTCAACCGATTCTTGGACAAGACTCGAGAAATGTTTACGTGCCGGGGCATATCTTTTGAAAGATGGGAATGTCTCCCGAATTTGTGTATGACACTCTCGCTTTTGGTTTGACTCTTTTGAGAGAGTATAAGCATCACAAGGTGTGGAAAAGTGTATGGAAGCCCCTAGACGAGAAAGACGGTGTTTGGCTCTATTTCCCTATGATGGAGAGAGAGAAGACTTGTCGGAGACACTTGAAAACTTGTCTTATTCATGATGATCACAAATTTGCTTAAAACCCTTTGTTAATGTTCGGGTTATTCAATCCCTAAATACGATATGAACAAATATTTTGATTAATCACAAGGAGAAAACCAGCGATATCGAAAATCAAGCTTGGAAGGGCGGAAAGTGTATAGGGACGATCCTTGATGAGACCGGATTTTTTTTTTTTTGAGATTTGTTTGTGATTTCGTAGGACCATTTTGGTTGCCTACGTTCCCTCCATTATGAAGAGCTCGGGTCGCCGTAGTTCGGGCCTATCCCGAATGAAAAGAGAATGAATGTTGAAATTCGAGGGTCTGAGGACCTTTGGGGATTTTGAGGATTTGGAGGATTGAATAACATATCCCCTTAGAGTGTCCATGAAAGACACGGATGCGAAGCCCCAGTGGGACATCCACGGCAAGTGTTTGTGAGGAGAAATGAAATATGCTCACATGAAGGGAAGGGTTGAATTTGCACAATCTTTGATTGGTAATTTTGAACCAAAATGGATTAGATTCCAATTTAAGCAAGCAATGAAGCATTAATTTGATCACGACATCGAGGATATTAGAATGAAACCTGCTATCAGGTAGGGACTGTAGTTGGGTTTCCGGGCTTCGATCGGCTATCGGGTGATTTGGGAGATTATGACCTCTTGAGATGAGAGGTCGGCTAGGCCTTCTTGACGGCGAACCTCTAAAGATGAGAGGTTGGCTCGCGGGGATGTGTTTGGGAAATCTATGGCGAGGAAGATTGATTGCCTCCAAGAATGAGAGGTCAGATTTTGACTTGGCCAAGGGCAAGGGTAATGGTGATGGGAGTATCCTCTAAAATTGAGAGGATGGCTTGGGATTAGTTTAAGGTAATGATAAGAGGAAGTTGAGCTGCTGACAACTTTTGCGATCTTGCGAGAATTCAGGCTCCTTTTTGATCATTGGAGAGCTTCTTGAGATGTCGGGGACTTTTGAGTTCTTCTTCTTTTTTTTTTTGGAAGGCTTCCTGAGGAGCTTGGAATTATATCCGAGATTGTGAGGATTTTAAAATCCTTCTTTTTTTTGTTCCTTTTTTTTTTTTTTTTTTTTTTTTTTTTGTTTTTTTTTTTTGACTTGGAAAGCTTCCGAGGAGTTGAGGGATTATCTTTGTCCTTCCTTCATGGCTTGAGATAATTTGCGCATCGCCGATTCTCGAAGCTAACTTCTCGGGCTCGCTTGGACTTTCTCTCGGTATGGAGCAAAGATGATGGCTAAACCGGGTTTCAAAACACGCCGATCTTGAAATGAGAGGGTAGTGTTTAGTAAGGGTGAGGTAATGGCTTTCCTATGGGTGAAAGGTTTCATACCGTAATCCCTCTTGGATGACCTAAACGAGATTAAGTCTTCATTGCTTGCTTAAGCTTTATATGAGAAAAGATCCATGCAAATTCATCGAGCAACGAGATGATGATGATGAAAGGGATGTGAGCATATGAGATGCAAGATGGGGAGTTGGTAAGCCCCAATTTGGGAAGGATATCAATTGATTTTCTCACTCCGATTAGTTTAAATATTAATCATTTTCGAAGAATTAGTGGTTGAAAGCGGCACAAGTGATCATTTTGGATAAAACCATTTCAATTAAGTGTAACGTGGGTGCGCAGTGATGTCTCGAGTCTTAGCAAGAAAAGAAAAAAGACTTATATTAAAAATTAGACACTTAACCACTATGTCCAAAATGGACTACAACGACAAATGTCCAGGAAGGACTTAGGTGAAAGAAAAGTACTAGAACCTACGAAGGTTGACTCAAAAGACTATTTTAAAGATAGGTAGCCCCCAGTCTAGCCGCTCTTTCTTTGTTGAACCATGCATCTATTCTTCGACGCTGGAGACGGGAGCTATTGCAGACCTTTCCATCAGGATTTCCTTGGCAACTTTTGCTCAATCCAACCATCTTCATTGCCTGCGATGACTGGTTCATTGACCTTGCAAAGGGACGAGTCAAACTCCATTGTGCCCACAAGGCTGGAACCACCAAACTCGATCATGTTGACACTCATGTTGTTAGGGAGCGGGTTATTGATAGTATTAGGTCCTTCAGGCATCTCTAACCTCCCTTGCTCAATCAGCCCTTGGATGGCCTTTTTCAGGGGACGCAATCATCCGTCAGGTGCCCATGGTGCGATGAAAGGCACAATGCTTGGAGGTATCCCAAGGAGCGTTGGGGTTTCTAGGCTGATAATTTTCCAAAGGTCGGAGCAAACCTTCTCTCACCAAACCTCTGAAGATATCACTCAAAGGCATCCCAAAGTTTCTCAAGTCTTGGAGCCGGGGATCTGGATGCATCCAGGCTTCTTGGGAACAAAGGAAGTGGCATTGTTACAAAGTCTGTCCCGCGTAGCCGATCGCCTCTTTGCCTTTAGCGAAAGTGAGAGTAGTTTTGGAGGGAGGAGCCCGATATCCGTAGGCGGGTGCAAGCAATCGGCTGCTGATTGTAAGCCTTTTCAAACTTAGCCCGGAATTAACCATTGCACGCAAGTCGCCGTAGGGGAAGTGGCCGAGGGAAGCTCTCAAATGCGGCTTCAAGCATGACTGAAAGATGTCTAATCGCTCCTCGTCAGGAGGAGGAATGGCCATTTCACTGAGCTTTAAGTTCCATCTCTTATAGAAATCCCCAATATTCTCATTAGGAAATTGCGCTGCATCGTTGTTTGCGGAGTCAACTCTGTTTGTCTCCCACTCCAAGTTGGCTTTATACTTATCTCGTGAAAGTACCGGTAATTTGTTCCCAAGTAGCCCTAGCTTCAGGTTGCAATCGGAAAAACCATTTCAAAGCCCCACGACTTCAAAGAGAGACTAAAGTAATCGGCCAAGCTGCTGGTTTGTGCATCCCTTAGCCTTCATTGCCAAAGTATAGGTGTCCAAGTGAGTTTTAGGGCATGCACTCCCGTCAAACAATTCCAGAGTGGGCATCACAAACTTGTGAGGCGGGGGACAATCGAGTCGGGATCTGTAGGCCGAAGAGCAGGTGTTCTTTTGGCGGTCAATTCAGCAATCTGTGCTTTCATTTCCTTGTGTTGCTCCATAAACCAAGCCAATTGGGGATCCAAGGCGGAGCGGGAATTCCTGAGCCTGATATTTGAGCTAGGAAGAGGACTAGGCATGTGGTGGTGCATTGGTGGAAGGAATACCATATCCGGAGCATAGGTGAAAACCTGTCCTTGGCCCAAATTACCCTGGGAGTGTAGGTAGGAGCTGGGGCAAAAGGATAGAACCCAGCGACTTCTGTTGGCTTCCAATCGGCAGAAGATGGAGGCAGATCTGAGGTAGCCATATGGCTTGGATTTTCGGAGTGAGGCCCATAAGTAGGCTTAAGTGCGAGTTTCTTGTCCCTGGTTGTTGAATTGCATGGCTGGTTGTGGCGAGGATGCATAGCAGAGAGGATACTGTGGTCTGGTGATTCGGATGAAACCGGGATGAAGGCTTGATAACCCATAGAAGTCTCTGAGTGAATGGATTTGTGAAAGCTGTGTGCAGGGAGCAACCGAACCAGCACATTCCGAGGAGAGAGCTCCCGACCGTGGCCCAGAACCAGCATTGTGGCGGCATTCCAAATTGTGGGCATTGATGTGAAGGCTGGATTGATCGGTTCCGGTGAGGTGGGATTCCAATCTGCCGTGGCATTAGAGGTATCCCCAACCATGAGAGGACATTCCGTGCATCGACTTTGCCCCACCGAGGAGGCTGTGAGCGGATTCGTCCCATCAGTGCATGGATCCGGTGGTCGACCCCGGAGATCGAGGAACATGTGTTATGGTAGCACCGAAGGAGGTTGGTGGTGGCATCCTGGAGTAATCGGGCGACCGAGATTGGGATTGGGGTCATCCTCTTCTTCCACAGTGAAGGTGCCATCGGGATTGAGGCGGCGGCCAAACCGTGACTCTTAATAGCCTCCATAAGGCTATTTAGCCGTGCTTCTGTCGTAACCTCATACGTTCGCTGGCGATTCCACTGTTGTACTACGTGCGAGGGGTCCCGGGAGGCGGAGTGATGTTATCCCCATCATTACCGGCGATGCGAGACATTACGAGACCCGGAGTCGGAACAAACGGCGAAGTTGATGACGCGCTTAACTCTTCCCAACCGATCAAACGGTGACCGGTGCAGAAACCAAGCTTTGTGCGGAGGCTGCGGGGGAAAGGACATGAAGGTTCGAGATGTCCGGGAATGGAAGGAGGGTAGGTGTTTGGGCTTTAGGCTCATGCAACATGCGATTATTTGTTCACGTTTACTTAAAACATGTTTTATTAACCTAATCGGTTGGAAAAGATTGCTCTTCTTTTCGCAAACTACTCGATTCTGGATCGGTGGGCCCCGTCACTACGTCTATAAGCCCCTCGTATTCCACCTGTATTTCGACCTCCCGGGGTGGGCGGCCCGGGCGAGGGTCCTATAGGGCAAGCGGGTCCCACCGACCGAAAGAAAACGATCCTAAAAGTCTGGCGGGTAATCGAGTCTTAACGAACATTCGATGTAAATTACGGACAAAGGCGACGTCAAAAGTCAAGATCATGTCCGAGGCTCGACGAAAAGTCGGCATGATTTGGACCGATAAATGTCCACGATTGATCTTGACTTGTTGTCAGTTAAGCCGTAATTAGGCATGGAATATTCATTAATCCTTGATGACTCAGTGTCATCTTTGGGAGTCGAGTGTATAATTTGTGCCGATCGGGCCAAGTCAAGGCGCCGGTCAATATCTTGGTCAAAGTTTGCGGCGAAAAACCGGCGAGAACTTCGGCGATAAGGGTCCCCGAAAGATATTGAGTCGGTATGCCGACAAAGGCTTGAAAGGAAAGGTCTATACACGGACAGGGCATGACACAGACCAGACTAAAAACCAACCGGGTCTCGGACAAAGTGTGTCACGGACAAGTGCATGGTCGACACGAGGCTCCATGGGATGTTTGGGTAGTCCTGTGCTCATCCGAGAGGCGTAATAAGACCAAACGGACCGCGACAAGGATTTCCCCGGGTTAAGGACGTAGTGTGCAGTGTACGGTCACGTGCGCGTAGTGTGCAAGCAGTCTATATTCTTTTTCTGAGTAAAATAGAGATTTTTTTTTTATGAGTCTTAAAAATATGATGCATGATTTTTTATTTTTTTTTGAGAATTTTCTTCTTCTTTTTTTTTTGAAAATCTTTTTTTTTGATTTTTTTTTTATGAGCACATAAGCACGTAAGCACGAAAATTCCGACAGTTAGGGACATTATTCCGACAGTCAAAATTTTGACTTTCTCCGAGGCGGCCAAAACAACATGAAAACTGTGCAAAAATCAACACACACACAAAAAATGATTTTCAAAGCCGGGACGGAAGCTTGACCCTCAAAAGCTTTTTTTTTTAAAACGGTGATACCGGTACGTGGGATTGTTAGACCACAATTTATCCCCGACTCGTGTTAGGAGGCGATAACGGGAAATTTAGTGGTTTCCACCAATATACCAAATACCATTTTTTTTTTTAAAAAAAAAAAAAAGCTGAATTCCCCAGCGGAGTCGCCACTGTGATGATGTGTATCCGAAAATTTTCCCATTTTTGTTTGAAAAAAATCAACGAAAACGGAGTCGCCACGCCATTTTAATTTTGAGGGCCAAAACTTTGAAAAAAAACCCGAGATCAGAGATTTTAGGTTCGGAGGTCATGTTACACGCCGGGAAGGACGTTAGTGTGCACCCGGAATGCCTCGTAAAACGAGTCTTCCAAGCTGAAAATCATTTGTGTGTGTGTGTGTGTGTGTTTTGGCCAAAATGAGTTGAAACTGAGAAAAACAAAAATGGGGAACTCTTTATAAGACTTTGAACAATCCCCAAGATTTTTGGTATGATTTTTGGGTCAAGTCTTGGCACTCAAAAGATTTTTGGATTTGAAAAGCCATTCTGCCAGAATGAAAGAAGGCAGTTGACCCTTGACTTTGAAATGGATTTAAAGGCTTCAAAACTTCAGAATCTGGGGAAAGTCCGAGAATTAAAGTTGCTCAAAACACCCTAAATAGGGTTTATGCAAAGGAACTTTCCATTTTGGAAGTAATTTGAGGGGTCAAAACCTTCTGGAAATCTCAGATGTGAAATCTGGATTTCCAGAATCTGATGAACTGGCCTCTAAAAGAAAAATTGAAAAAAGGAGTTTTACTCACTCAAAAAATAAAATAAAAATATTTCTGGAAAGCTCTAGATGTTGGCTACAAAAAGTGTTTTGTAGTCAACATCTAATTCCAAGTTTTACTGGGTCCAAAAAATAGGAAAATGGACTGAGGTCTCAGAACAATGCTACTGGACAGCAAGATGTTCTTGAGGGAAAATGTGATTTTTGGGGGATTTGCATCTATGTTCACCCCATTTTCATCCCTAGAATTGATACCACTACCTTTTGTTAAGTGGTTATCATATTAAAGTCATCCTTGGGGAATTTATGGGGTTGAAACATGTCCTTTGCAAAGGGAAAGGGGGTTTTGTAAAGATGAAACCAAGGAGAAAGAATTGACTAAAGATCTAAAATGTGGACCACTTGAGATGGTCATTCATGAAGATGAACTTCAAGATGACCATCTTAGGTCAAAACTCAAGTTAAACTAGACATAAAATAAGTCAAAGTAAGAAGAACAAGATGATCAAGAGATCAAAAGAGAATTTTAGGGTTTTGAGAAGGAGGGCTTTACCAATGGTGACACCCTATCTTCCTAGGCTTGGAATTTGACTTGAGGAGTATCAAGATTTGGTGTTTGGCTTGAGGAGTATCAAGGTTTGGTGTGTTTGGTATTTGATTGGGAAAGATTCAAGAGAAAATGGTGGCAATCTAAGAATTCCCCTTTGTTTTCTCTCTATATTTCGCCGTAACTTCGTTGCTGGGTGAGTAAGTTGTGTTGTGTAAGCGAGAGAGGAGGGTTCAATTTATAGGCCCTCTGAAATTACATACATGTCCGCGGAGGTCCCTCAAAAACGTGTCTGGTGCATTAAATACTGCTCCAGGCTTTGAACAGGAAGAATATTTTTCAAAATATCGGCAGAAATTGTTTTTCAACTTGCTGTTTCGGGATTTTCTTAATTCTTTTGCTTTTTTGGATTCCTTTTTTGGTTTAACTTTAAATGGCAAACCCTAACCTACTCTTGCTTGGTTAGGAAGGTTAGAGATTGTTAGAAATGTTAGAAATGTTAAAACTTTCGTTAACTTTCTAACGAAAAAACTACCAACTCAAATTGGAGCACTTACAATAGTAACAATTGTTCAAAACAAGTACTAAGCCAGTAGGTAAAGTTACATCATATGTCCCTACGGCTAATGCAGCAACTCTTGCTCCATTCCCAACGCGCAGGTCAACTTCACCTTGTTTGAGTAGCTTCCTATTTCTCAGTCCCTGCACATTTAAACAAATGTGAGATCCACATCTGGTATCTAATACACATGAACTAGAAACAGAAAGGAAAATATCTATCATATAGTTACCTGAAGTAGTAGCAATCGTATTGATCTTCTTAGCCTTTAGGCCTTCCTTGTATGCCTTGCAGTTGCGCTTCCAATGTCCAACCTCTTGGCAATGGTAGCAAACCGCATCCTTTTGAGATGCCTTGGGAGCCTCTTTGGCATCGACAACTTTTGCCTTAGGTTTAGCAACACTTGTTTTACCTTTGCCATCTTTCTTGAACCCTTTACCTTTGTTAACCATTAACACAGTATCGGTTTTAGGCTTCTTGATATTCATCTCTGCGGTCTTAAGCATCGCATGTAATTCCGAGAGATTCTTATCCATGCCAGTCATGTGATAGTGCATAATAAAATGACTATAACTTTCAGGCAATGAATTCAATATCAAATCCGTGGCGAGTTCCAAACTCAACGGATTTCCAAGCCTATCGAGATGCTCAATTTAACCCTTCATCTTGTAAGGACATGATCTCCCACCGATTGCCCCTCTTGCATCTTGCATGCAATTAGGGCCTTAACCACATCATACCTCTCGTTTCTTGCTTGCACTTTGAACATTTCCTTTAAGCGCTCAGCAAGATCAAATGCTGCATCTATGTGCTCAAGGTCTTTTTGAAGAGCCTTAGACATAGTGGATTGCATAAGTCATGCAACATCCATAGAATCATCATTATGTTTCTTATGTGCATCCCTATCAGCCCTAGAAGTATTTGGAGCAGGTTGAGGTGAAATGGGTTCATTGAGAACGTACAGTTTCTTCTCTTGCTTTAGAACAATTCCAAGGCTTCTGATCTAATCAGAATAGTTTGTACCGTTCTCCTCAAGCTTGTCCTTCACAAGGACAGATCGCAGTGACAGGGGTTGATTATTGTGTGTAGCCATTCTACAATAAAATGTGCAAACAATATAAACATATATCAATATCAACACATTTATCATCTACGAGAAAATAACGTATTTCATAAATACTTCCACTAAATTATACACCTTCAAATACAAACATGTATCATACTCCCTCCGTCCCAGCAGAAGTATCACTTTTTACCCAAAATGGCATCCCGTTTGAAGCGTCACATTTCCTAAAAAGGAAATGTTTTATTAATATTCTATTACACCCACTCACTATTCCCTTCACTCATTCTCTCTCCTAAAACACTATTATACTCACAACACTTTTTAAATTCACTATTTCCTCCACTAATTCTCTCTCCTATTTTCAAATTACACTCACAACATTTTTTCTTCCCACTCTTTTCCTTAATTTGCGTGCCACCCCTAAAAGGGTGACACTCTTGCTGGGACGGAGGGAGTATAATTTTAGTAGGCTAAGATCCATATTTCACTTAATTCCGGCTTAACTGAGCTAATACCCGAAATCAAGCTATTTAGGTAGAAACATCAATCATATCACTATATGACTCTTAGATCTTTTATGAGATTTTCTTAGACATCATATGTCAAAACATGTTTTAAATCTCATCTATGCCTTGGGTCAAATCTTATTTGAAAGCACCAATTAAGTCAAAACCTTTTTCAAACGTATAAGACATGGAACGATGCACCTGACTATGGCCAAAACTACATCAACCATAATCTTGTCTTGATCACAAACTAAGATATAATGATGCACCCAACTATGGCTGAAACTACATCAAAATACCCTAAATTTCACAAGTGTTCTAATCAAGGAATGGCATAAGACTTTAAATATTTAGAAGGTTTTCAACATGTAACAAACATCGCATGGTTGTAACATAGATATCATGTGAACATAATCATGAACATAGGGCTTCACAAAATATCATACAAACAATTTGATTCAATTTTGAGAAATTACTAATTTAATTTAATCATATTAAACAAATCTTTAACCTATGTGATAAACTAAACTAATTAATTCATCATAAATCATGAACATGATATATCTCATATACTTGTTTTTCATAGAAACAAAACACATGGAATCTAGATCTATTTCATGTAGCATGGTAGCAAATAATCAAATTAAATCTAGCATGCAATTTTAATCCTAATCATGGCAAGACAGGGCTCTGATACCACTGTTGGGTTTTGGGGTTACTAACGCAGCGAAAGATTTAATTTTAACATCAAAACCCTAGCCCTATGATCTGTCTAGCATGAAGAGATAGAAAGTCATGAAATAGAATTACATACCTCGAATGCGATGTAGTTTAATAAAGTAGATCTTCAAAATTCAAGCCTTGAACTTTGATGTCAAATCGGATCTTCAAACTTCTCCTTGATCTTCAATGTGATGAATTGATCCAAGCCTTAGGTGATAACGTAACCACCCTCAAATGGTAATCCACACGCGAATGAACCAAGAACACCTTCTTGTTGGATTGCTAGATGATCCTCTTGATTATTGAATCAAAATTCAATAATCAAAGCCAAAAAGATGGAATAATTTGGGAAGCCTTTTGATTCAAAATCAAAATCAATCTCTAAGGTTTCATAAACTTTAGAACAATGAATTATGATTAGGATTTATGGCTGCATAGGACTTGTATTTATATCATATATAAACCCTAGTCAAAATAGGTTAGAACTCCTTAGCAATCCCAATCCAATCCGTTCAAGGAAAACGCGTTCTAACAAAAATTCGCCAAGGGCACGACTCGTGCTCCTGGGCACGAGTCGTGCCACGAGTCGTGAAAAAGCAATACGAGTCGTATCAAGCCTGATTTCAGTCGTGTCACGCTTCGTAACAAAAGATGCACTCATGCGGGGATTTGTCACGAGTCGTGACAATGGTCATGAGTCGTGCTCCTCCCCTGAGTCAACTGGTCAACGAAAAATCCTTGAAACGCCAAAACGTAGTCGTTTAAACTACTTCTGGCACAAGTCATGCCTATAGGCACGAGTCGTGCCCTTATCCCAAAATTCCAGATTTAGCTCAAATCAAATTCGTTCTTTGTGTGTGACCCAAAAGGAATTATATTGTGTTGGTAGTGAGTCAAAACATCGACCTCACAAGACATAAGTGACTTCTAGCAAATCATTATGTCCACCCAATTAATATAACATCAAAGCTTGATTCCTCAATAGATCCAATGTTACAATCCCTTTGTCCACGATGTCCAATTGAACAAGAGTCATGGTCTATGTCAACTCATTCCGTTCAATGCGTTCTCGATTCTGAATATGTTGATAATCCAAATGCATTTGATCTCTATCAAATCACTTGAGTGTGGCCACACATTTCATCAACATCATTCATCGAGGGGCCCAAGCAAACATCTCTCTTCATAAGAGGGACAAATCACATCTTGACTTATCATTCTTCCCTACATGATTCCAATCGTGCTAACATAGCCCTTATTGCTATCCGATTAAAGACAGTGTTAGACTATATCAAACACGATCTTCGTCATGTGGAAGACAATGATAATCTCAGGTACAAGGATTCAATAACACGACTATCATGAGATTTATTCATGACACATATGACTATTGACCATGTCATAAATCTCATTTGTAGGTCATGTCCAATACTTATTCTCTAGCAAGTATCCATAAGTGTAATGTGCATCACATACATATAATCATCTCCATGATTATCCACTACCAACTTATACTAGTTGTTCTCAACAAATAGGGACGCAGTTCAATATAATAAACATGCAAAACATATAATGAACCAAATAATACTTTCTCTATAATAAATGATAAAGACGATTACATATCGGTTTAGATAATAAGTCAAACATAACTAAATGCCAAGGGCACTACACCAACACTTGCATACTTTGTTAGAATTTCTTGGATCGACATCCATTTGCCATATCTCATAGTCGTAATATGCGGCTATGGCAAAAGTTCTAACAGACTTAAGCATTGCAACTAGCGAAAAAGGTTTCATCATAGTCAATACCATAAATTTGCCTATATCCCTTTGCTACAAGCCTAGCCTTGTATGTATGCACCTTCCCATCCATGTCGGTCTTCTTCTTGAAGACCTACTTGCACCCTATAGTTTTTACACCTTCAGATGGATCAATCAATGTTCTAAACATGATTATCATGCATGGATTGTAATTCGGATTCAGTGGCTCCTAGCCATTTATCCGAATCAGGAGTGGACATCGCCTCTTGATAAGAAGTAGGTTCTCAATGACTTCCACTTCATTACTTTTCTATATGAGAGATCTATATCTCTCGGGTTCGAATCGTAACCTATCCGATCTACGATGGACTTGTGCATCGTGAACCAGTTCCACAACTCCTTGTGAACTTGGTTCCGTCTCTACTCTTGGTTCCATGTTATTTTCGGGCCCTTGAACTTCTTCAAGATTAATTTTACTCCCACTAAATCCTTTATTGAGAATCTGTTTCTCAAGAAAAGCACCATATTGAGCAACAGACACTTTGTTCTCATTGCGGTTGTAAAAGTAATATCCTTTAGTTTCCTTAGGATAACCAATGAAAATAACTTTATCAGATTTTGGTTCTAATTTATCGAAGACAAGTCTCTTCACATAAGTTATGCAACCCCAAATCTTCATGAAAGATGAACTAGGCTATCTTCCATGCCACATCTCATGTGGGGTCTTAGGAGCCTATTTAGTAGGGACTCTGTTCAGTGTGAACGCAACAGTCTCTAATGTATATCCCAAAAAGGAAATAGGAAGTTCAACTTGACTCATCATCGAATGAACCATCTCTAACAAGGTTCTATTCCTCCTTTCATACACACCATTCCATTATGGTGTTCCGGGTGGAGTTAACTCTGAAACAATTTCACAGTTTTTGAGATGATTGTCAAACTCTTAGCTTAAATATTCACCACCTCGATTAGATCGAAGTACTTTTATAGTTTTGCCAAGTTGATTTTGTACTTAATTTTGAAATGTTCTAAGCATCTCAAATGCTTCACTTTTGGACTTCATCAGATAGATATAGCCATATCTAGATAAGTCATTAGTGAATGTAATGAAATATCGAAATCCTCCCCTAGCAATGCTGCGTAATGGTCCATATACATCTATATGTACTAGGGCAAATAAGTCACTAGCCCTTCCACTACTCTTAGTGTAGGATGGTTTGGTCATTTTACCCAATAAATAAGATCTGCATACCTCATATAATTCAAAATCTTGGAGTCTAAAGTCCATCCTAATGGAGTTTAGAAATACTTTTCTCATTTATATGATCAAGCCGGAAATGCCACATAAATGTGTTTTTCACATCATTCGATTCTTCAACATTATTTTGTTTCTCAACATCAAGGATATAAAGGCTATTAAATGAATTTGCAATACAATAAAGCATATCATTTAAATAAGTATAAAATTTCTTATTCTCAATAAGAAACCTATATCCTTCATAATCCAAACAGGAAATAGAAATAATATTCCTACTCAAATCCATAACGTAATAAAAATTTGTTCAAAAAAGTATTAGTCCACTAGGTAAAGTGACTTCATAAGTCCCTATGACTAATTTAGCAACTCTTGCTCTATTCCCCACATGTAGATCTACTTTACCTTCTTTGAGTAGCTTTCTATTCTTTATTCTTTGCATAAACAAATGTGGGATCCATATCTGGTATCCAATACCCAAGAACAAGAAGTAGAAAGAAAAATATCTATCATATAGATACCTGAATCAGTAGCACTCATATTGCCCACTTCTTCCAGAAGTGACGTTGCCGAGGGGCTCTGTAAGTACGCCAATCCAATTTGCGACCCTTTTTAGGTGCATTTTAATATGATAGAATTGCACTAGGGGCGTTTTGGTAAATTCCCGATCCATTCCGAGACTTTCAAAAATATTTCATAAGTTTCTTGCGAAGGCAGTACTTTTAAGTACTTTGCTCATGCTAAAGGACCTACAAGGAATAAACCAGTTTTGGACCTTTTGGGTATTAACCTGGAATGTTCCAGAACCAGGTTTTGGTGCCAGAAATGGCTAGTGACATGTTGTGTCACGCGACAATTCGAGCCATGTAAAATGGTTACAGAAAGTCGTACGACACAATGTGCCCATCATCAGCAGCCTATAAATAAGACCCTCCCCCTCTCATATTGGGATCTCTCTTTTGCCTACTGTTACTCTGCCAAATTAGAGACGTACCATACAGAGCCAAACACCCACATCTCTCTCTCTCTCATACCCAAATTCATCCAATCCTCCCTCCCTCAATTCCCTCCAACCCACATGCTACCTTTGAGATCCCTCATCCATCACACCTCCTCAGCTCAATCAGTCCCAGAAGCTGCTAATTGAAGGGTTCTATACCAGACTTGGTATAGAATTCGTGGACACTACAAGGGTAACTTACCAACTTCCCACTCTTCTCTCTTAGATTTGTCATTTTCATAATTCAATTCTCATATACTCATTTGATTCAGTAAATCAACTCCATCTGTCTTACTCACTGAATTCCAATCGCAATCTCTCTGTTTAATCGTTTGGTTTTGTATAATTGCATGTTCATGAGTTGATCATTGTTGGAATTGTTGTTTGATTCCCAATGGAGTGTGGATCTTCCCATATCCACACCCCCCTTGGTTGAATAATTGTTTAATTATGTATTTTCGAAGCTGAATTGATAATATAACTAGATCTGTGTTGGTTTATGTTCCTTTGGTGTTCAAGTTGTGAGATCTCTGGAGATGGACATCCTGTGTCACGCGACACAACGTGCCTGGGTGGATCCTGTGTCACGCGACACATCCAGCCATGCATGTTCTGTGTCACACGACACATCTTGTCGGTTTGCAGAGGTCCTTTTTCAGTTGTAATCTGTTTTGATCTTTGCAATTGGGATGTGGCCTCCTTAATCAAATGGCTCACAAGTTGTAAATCTCCTTTCAATCAATAAAATTCATTTTACTACACTTGTTTGTCATCATTATTTGCACACACTTTGAATGTTTGGATGTTTAATTAGAAAGACTCGTCCACGGACGAGGCGTGTTGGGTGAACTCTCGGTTCTTCCCAACACGTAACCTGACCCCCGAACCCATTTTCTCATTTCAAAGGTTTTTCAAAGTGTACCTTAAAATATGGTGTGGCGACTCCCAAAACGTTTTTTCCAAATTTCGGCGAGCGTACATTCATATGACAACCTTGAACATAAATTAATTAACTACTAACAGGAATGAACTGTTTGGGAAAATGGTCAACGTTCATGGTTCATTTATAGATGCAATCCAGGCCACCTCTGAAAGGTTAGATGGCAAGATGGAGAAGGCGCAGAAGACACTTGAGGACAATCATAATTCTACATGCGCCAAACTCCAAGCATTGGCATTAAAATTACCCTGAAGGAAATTTAAAAGGGAACCAAAGCTGTTGAAGACCTGCAAGAAAAGTTTAAATCTATTCACGATATCATGAAATCTCCTTTCCCTCCCAACTAGTTCTAGTGCCCCTTTAGGTTTTGATTTGCTTTTATCTTTTGTGCTCTCCTTAGACTAGTTATTTTTGTTTTTCTTAATACTTGTAATCTGTAACACCTATCCATTCATGTATTATTGAAACTATGCATTATTGTATTTGCTTTGACTTTGTTCAATTCAAACTACCTGTTTGTTTAACAATGACTACATTGTTTTCAAACTTCATGCATATGGACTTTAATTGATCATATTTTTATGCACGATGTTTAAACATTCGTTTTAAACTTATATCATTTGTATGCAATGAATAATACTTTTATGTTTTCCATTTGTATCTTTTAAAATTTAATAGGTTAGCTTAGAAATATATAACAATGTCAAGTAGTATGTGTATTAACTTGAGACATGATTTATCATAATTAGTCATTTAGACATGTTTTTATCAAGTATAATATGTTTGCATTTATTATAGTGAATAATGACATCGATCAAATAGGGGGCAATTGTTGGGTATGGCCTATGCACACCTAAAAAATATGTTAGATTTGATTAAGACCATATTTTATGTATTTTAGGACTCTGTGTAAGAAATATTTATATTTCATTTTTTAAATAGTCCATTTGATAGAATATGCTTTATAATATGATTTTTAATTTATTAATTGAGAGCTCCTATTGAGTCAAGCAACAAAGGAGTGACATCATATAAACATGGAGCGCCCCTTTAGTTCTATGGTGCGCCCCTCAGTATCTTTGGCGTGCCCCACTCCTTTTTTAGCACGCCATATGAGCGCCTGCTCTTAGACCTCTAACACCTCACTACTCAACTCTTAACACTTAGAAGATTTTGAAGATCAAGCTGCGCCATGGAATTCAAGAGTTAGTTAGAATGCTACATTATTGATCAAATACAACTCATAAAACAATCAACAAATCTATTGGTGATACAGAGACTAGAGCTGCCAATACGGGCTGGCAGGGCGGGGCGGGCCCAACCCGCCAAAACCCACCACTAAACGGGGCGGGGCGTGGGGCAATTTTTTGGCGGGCTGGAAATATGTCAACCCAACCCACCTTGGGTTGGTGGGCCAGGCGGGCCAATGCGGGCCAACTTAAAAACACTTTTCTGCATATTTCACACACACACACGCGAGTTGAGGAAGATTTAATTCAATAGGCTGCAATTTGACATAGTTATGCTTAATACACGATTCAAGTTTGATATATTAAATTTAATACAAACACTCGCAACAACAAACAAATGTCCAGAGGCCAAATACGATAATAAAAATGCAAAATTACCCAAAACCAAAACCTCACAAAAGAAAATCTCTCTCAAATCTGCACAAATCATTTCAACAATCAAAGTTGGCGTCTGCATGGTTGTCATTAATCTCTGCACAAATCAACACGTAGAATAAAAAAAAACTTTTGTCAGCATCAAATGACCAAAAATAGGTACTATCCACAGCTTCAATTCAACGTTAAATAGAGCAATATTATGAGTCAAAACAGATAGAAACATATTCCAATTTTATCAATGCATTTCAAAACTTAATAGGCATCCACCCAATGAACATAACGTAATATACACATTTTCATAGAATTAAACTCTATATTTATTGAGCTATGGATAAGGAAGCAAAAATTAATGGATATGATAGAAATTATGTAATTTCCATTGAAAGACCATGCCATTCATAGATGGGCCAAGTGTTAGGTCAATCTTTCATCTAAAAGCAATACCCCAATAAAGGACCACTATTATTGTTGGGTTTTACGGGTTCATGCGCAGCGGAATTAAGCATAAAATAACATAAAACCCAAGAAGCCCTAGGATCCGTTCTATATAATTAACTTGAAAAACTATGAGATAGATGTAACCAACCTTGAACGCTTTCCGTTCTTGAGCTATCGAACGATTTGATTATGTGATTTCAAATCACAAACTTCGTCCTTCAACTTGCTTGAACTCTAGGCCTTGATCGATGAACGAGCGAAGACCCTCTTTCGGTATCCACACCTTTGAATGAATCCAAGAACAATTTCTTGAAGATTGCTAAATCCTATAAACCCTTGGAATAATATTGAGAATATGTTTGTGAATTTCTATTGAGAATTTCGGCTAGGATTTTTAGGGTTGACAGACGTTCATATTTATAGTACATTAGTATAGAATATGAATCCTAATCAAATTAGGAAAGGATTCTGTCAAACCGCCTCAATGGCTTGTTGTGTCGCACGACCAGACACAGCAAATGGCCTGTTCTGTCGCACGGCCTAACAAGCCCAATGAGGAGTTTTCTCAATCATTCTTCCAATGGTTTAATCAATTCATTCTAGTTGTGTGTGACCCAATAGGATTACATTATGTTGGCAATGAGTTCGATCATATCGACTCTCATAAGACATAAGCGGACTCTAGCAAGCCATTATGTCTACCCAAATAATGTAACGTAAGAGTTCATGTTTCCAACGGTGCACTTCCATTTCTCCCTTTGTCTCGCGATGTTATATTGAACACAAGTCATGGTCCTCGTCAACTTGTCTTTGTTCAATGCTTTCTCGATTCTTGAGTATAATGATAATTCTAATCATATTGGGGTACGGCCATACACTTTCATCATTATCACTCATCGAGGGGCCCAAGCAAAACATCTCTCTTTCGAGGGACAAATTCCATCTTGACTTATCATCCTTCCCATCATGAATCCGATCATGCCAAAGATAGCCTTTATAGATATCGTGTTAAGATACCGTTTGACTAAAATCAAACATGACTTTCATCATATGTAAGGTCATGATAATCTCAGGTCTAGGGACTAAATGAAGTAACCTTATGAGATTTAATTATGACATTTGACCATGACATAAATCTCATACGGGTCAAGTCCAGTCACTTGTTCTCTAACAAGTACCCATAATTTCAATGTGCATCTCTATGCATATAATCATCGTATGATTATCCATTGACAATTATACTAATTATTTTCTTAATAATTAGGGACGGAGATTATTATAAACAAATACACAAAACATATAATAATCAAATGATAAATATCTCATATAATAATAAATAATGTCAACACAGAAGTCTATTAACCATAGGCCTAGGGCATAACACTAACAATTATAAAGTTAAAACCATATTGACCTTCTAGCTTCAAGAAATCATTTTCATGTATCAAGCTTCTCTATGTATACTTGGATGAGACCTTGCAATTAACTCTAATTTCTATAACTCAAAAAATTAAAACAAGATCACATACATGCAACCTTCACTCGAACAGGTTGAGAATAAAGAAATCGAATCACTCGAACAATGTGTCGTCAGCGAGGGCGAGGGCGAGGGGGGGATGAAATTGAAATGAAACTGAAACTGAATCGGTGAAAACTAAAAAGAAGCGATTAGAAGAAATCCTAGAAAATGAAAGGGGGTAAGAAAAAAATAAAGGGCGACGTCGTTTTTAGTGGCGCTGAAAAAAAAGCCCGCCCGCCCCAAACCCATTTGGCTCGTACCCGTTTGGACTAGCCCGAATAGGCCCACTTTTATTTGGTTTAATATATTTAAAACCCAACCCACCCCTATTACATGGCGGGGTGGGCTGGCCTGACGAGCTCAACCCAAATTGACGGCTCTGACAGAGAGCATAAAAATATTCTTAGCATAGGTTACAAGGCAATTCATATTTTTATCCAAATGCTATGTGTATAGTGACTATTTTGGACACGTGCTCTAATATCTACCCAACAACATATTGTCTCCTAAGACCATGTGCAATGCAAACTGAATTTGGGGTTGAAAAATAAAGTTAGTTAACTGAATGGCTACAATGGAGAACTGAAACTTAGAGGGATTAAAGTAAAAACTGAAAAAATTGAGTCGACTGAATTCTGTTGGGAGAAGGCACGCGCAGTGTTTTTGAGGGCCGACACACGTTTGTTGGCAGAAGCTTTTTTTTTTCTTGAATTCTGTTGGGCCACGTTTTGCAATCCTATTGGTCCATGGGATTTTCGGATTTCCTTTTTATCCCAAATTATTTGAGCTGAATTATCACCAAGCAAATTAATTTTTTTTTTTTTTACCAAAATTCATAATTTTTTCCCCTATAAATAGATGCAAGTTTCAGTTGATTTGGACACCGAAAAAAAACCCCTCTTTTCTCAATCATCCTTCTTCATTTTAACCCGTATTTAAAAAAATTCATCATCTTTTCAGTGAAATGGATTCCAATAATAACCATTTCCACTCTCAAAATGCAAGTAAATTTCCACAAAATTACTACAATCCTAATTATTCTCAATTTGAGAATCAATCTTCCAACCAACCACGTCCTCAAAATGTACTGAATTATTTTTTTCAACCAAATCTCATGCCTTCATCTGTGCCAAATCTCATGCATTCAGCTGTTCCAAATTGGCATCCATATTTTGGGATGCAATTTCAGCAACCTCCACCCCCTAATCGTAATCCACACCCTTACATGCCAATGAGAAATGAAAATGTTGGAAATTCTGCAGCATTAGAATTTCCTGGATTTGGAGCACAAGTGGATCTGGGTAGCATGAGCGGTGGTAGCGAAGCTACTCCCATTGCAGAGGGTCCGACCCCTACTCCCCCAAAAAATGCCAAATGGAGCACGACAGATAATTTAGTGCTACTTAGTGGGTATATCAAATTTGGAACAGACAGTATTGTCGGAAATAATCAGAAAGGCGATGCATTTTGGGGTAAGATTACGGATTACTGTAATGAGCATTGCACATTTAACCCTCCCCGTAAGCTAATTGCATGCAAAAATCGTCATGCTTATATATGCCTTAAATTGGGCAAAGGGATTGGTGCTTATGATAACGCTTAGCGTATGAAACAAAGCGGGTGGTCGGAGAATGATGTATTGGCAAAAGCTCATGAACTGTATAAAAGTGGTAACAATGGCAAATTTAATTTTATGGAAGAGTCAAAAGCTCATGAACTGTATGAAAGTGGTAACAATGGCAAATTTAATTTAATGGAAGAGTGGCTGAAAATCCGAGATCAACCACGTTACGCAAGTCAAGTTGGCAGAAATTCGAGATCTGATAGCAATGGATCTAAGAGAGCACTTGAAAGTTATATAGGTGATTCAAGCTCAGTTGGATCCATTCCTCGTCCTATGGGAAGGGAGGCAGCTAATAGAAAGATTAAAAAAAAGGAGTAGGTTTGTCACCGGTAAAGGAAGAGTGGACAAAATTTAAACAATTTAAAAAGAAAGAGCTTGAAAGATTGGGCATGATAGCCACACAACAAGAGCAGGCAAAAAAAATTGCACTTGACAAGACTCGGGCTAAAAAGCAGAAAAAGTTAAGTGAGAAGTTAAGTGAGAAGGGGTATCTCGAGGATCATCAGAAACAACTTTTTAATTAGTTGACTGCCGAGCTATTTGGCAATTAATTTTTTTGCTTTAATCTGTGTTTTCTAGCTTTATGTCATCTTTCTGCAATTATTGGAGTCCTCAACCTCAACCACTCAATTTAATTAACTCGGTATAATTTTTACTTCAAGTCCGCCAACCTCAACTACTCAATTTCATATAAATAACACTCACTTCTTTCCTTCTTCCTACATCAAACAATCTCTTCTTTCCTTCTTTCTA
Source organism: Adenophora triphylla var. japonica (assembly GCA_022495995.1). NCBI lineage: Eukaryota > Viridiplantae > Streptophyta > Magnoliopsida > Asterales > Campanulaceae > Adenophora > Adenophora triphylla. The sequence goes on from JAFEMH010006559.1 coordinate 26,535, forward strand.
CATCAAACACTCTCTCATTTCCTTCTACCTACATCAATGGATCCATCCGAATTTTCTTTTGATATCGAAGCCTACAAAAGGCAAAATGAATTTGAGGAGAGGTTTATTGTCAACCGGTTTTTTGAAAGAGATACACAGAAAAAAAACCAGAAAACATTTCAAAAGAAATCACGCTTTGCACAATAAGAGCTTGATCGACGACCACTTCTCCGAAAATGCTACGTACAAAGATTTTTTTTCGCCGACTATATCGAATGCGGAAACATGTATTCCTTTGAATCGTCGCGGACCTATCAACTCATGACAACTACTTCACACAAAAATTCGATGCTCTTGGCAAAGAAGGCCTATCTCCATTAGCAAAATGTACCACAGCCATGCAAATGTTAGCATATGGTATGTCCGCCGATGCTAATGATAAATACATAAAAATAGGAGGCTCTACAACAATGGAGACGTTACGTCGATTTTGCAAGGGGATCATTCAATTGTATGAGCAAGAGTACTTAAGAGCCCCAAACGAAGATGACCTGCAAAAAATACTTGACGTAAATGAGAAGCGGGGGTTCCTATGGATGATCGAGAGCATTGATTGCATGCACTGGGAATGAAAAAAATTGTCCTACTGGTTGGGAAGGTCAATTTACTAGAAGTGATAAGGGAACCACCACAGTTATTCTTGAAGTAGTTGCCACTCAAGATTTATGGATCTGGCATGCCTTTTTCGAATGTTCGGGCACATTGAATGATATAAATGTTTTGGACCGATCGCTAGTGTTCGATCATCTTGAACAAGGAAATACTCCACGAGTCAATTTCTTTGTGAATCAACATCCGTATGATATGACATATTATCTTGCTGACGGTATCTACCCTAATTATCCGACTTTCGTCAAATCAGTAAAACTTCCTCAAAGTGAAGAAGATAAGCTATTTGCGAAATTTCAGGAGGGATGTCGGAAGGATATAGAACATGCATTTGGAGTGCTCCAATCTCGATTTAAAATCATTTGAGAACCAGCTCGAATGTGGGAGATGGAGGACTTGGCTATCATCATGAGGTCATGTATCATATTACATAAGATGATTCTTGAGGATGAACGGGATACGTATTCTCAGAATTGGCTTGAGTATGAGGATCAATTCGAGGCAAGTGGGTCTAGTACACAGCAACCATTCTCGACTGAGGTATTACCTGCATTTGCAGATCATGTATGTACTAGATCGCAAATCCGTGATCCAAGAGCTCATAAAAATTGCAGAAGGATCTAGTCAAGCACATATGGGCAAAGTTCGAAAATGCGTGATTTAAAAATTTTATTGTAGTGTGAGTCGAATCTATGTATCATATGCAAAAATTGTCTTTCATTACTTGTGTCGCGAGCTAAGTTTATTGTAACTTTTCTTATTTTTAATAATAATTATTGTCATTCTCGTATTTATTTTGTTACAATTACAAAAAATTAATTAAGTGTGAAGTATTTTTTAATTATAAATAATAATAATAATAATAATAATAATAATAATAATAATAATAATAATAATAATAATAATAATAATAATTATTATTATTATTATTATTATTTTACTAATCATAAAAATAAAGAATATAAATAAAATAAGAGTGGGGGTATAGAATGATGAGTTGGAAGGATATGTTAATTTTAAATCTTGTATTGTGGAGGGGTTAAATGAATATGTAGTTGAATTATTAGGTGAATGAGAGAGAAGATGAGGTGGAGCGAAAGTGGGGTTGAATTTATTTTTGGGGCAATTATCAAATAGTCCCTCTTTCTAATGAAAATATCTACCAAGGACACACATTTTGAAGAAATTTCAGCAAGTCCACGCTTTATAATGACACCCCGTTTTTGATAAAGGCACCCCATGCGACATAAAAGGGACAGCACCGCTGTCCCTTTCCCCCTTGCTTTTCGTTTTTTTTCCTCCTAAAACTTTAAAATGAAATATCTTAAGATCTAGAACTCAAAAAAAAAAAAAAAAAAAAAAATCTGAAACCACCGTTGTTTTTGTATCGTCAATACGAATCAAACTAGTAGCATCAACATATAATTTGGAGCAAATTTGAGAAGTTCACAGTTGTTACAAGTTCACAGTTGTTTTTGATAAGTTCACAGTTATTTTTTACATTTGTTCCAATAACAATTAAGAGAAGTTCACAGTTGTTTTAGCTAAATTCATAATTTCTGCATGAAAATGACTATTATTTACTTAATTTACATATGTTTTAGTTGAGTTCACAGTTATTTTTAGTCTTTTATAACCTTTATTTTGCAATTTTATGAGATTATTTGACCTATTTGATAAGTTCAATGTTGTTTTTTTTTAAAGTTCACAGTTGTTTTAGTCCTTTATGGCCTCTATTTTTGCAATTTTATGAGATTATTTAACCTATTTGTTATGTTCACAATTGTTTTTGTTAAGTTCACAGTTGTTTTAGTCCTTTATGACCTCTATTTTTACAATTTTATGAGATTATTTCACATTTGTTATGTTCACAGTTGTTTTTACTTAAGTTCACTGTTGTTTTTTGTTAAGTTCACAGTTGTTTTAGTCCTTTATGAACTCTATTTTTGCAATTTTATGAGATTATTTGACATATTTGTTATGTTCACAGTTGTTTTTACTTAATTTCACTGTTGTTTTTTTTTTAAGTTCACAGTTGTTTTAGTCCTTTATGGCCTCTATTTTTGTAATTTTATGAGATTATTTGACATATTTGTTATCTTCACAGTTATTTTTACTTAAGTTCACTGTTGTTTTTTGTTAAGTTCACAGTTGTTTTAGTCATTTACAGCCATCATTCTTTCCTTCTAATTATGCCTCTTGCATATAAAAAAGAAAAAAGCCAGAACTAGATGAATAAATTCTCAGCATCTTAGACAATAAAATGGAAAACAAAAATAAGATTTTGTTTTTAAAAATAAAATTAGATGAATAAATTCTCAGCATATTAGACAATAAATGGAAAATAAAGAAAAAGCCAAAATTAGAAGAATAAATTCTTAGCATCTTAGACGATAAATGGAAAACAAATCCTTCAACGCTTGTAAAGGGACCAAGCGGACGGCGTCACTGAGGAGCTTTAAAAACAATGGAGAAGTCGTCAATTGAACAGAGTGGAAGCCAAAATCAGAAAAACACAGAAGGAATGAAAGTAGCCCAATCTCGCAGGAGATGTAAGAATGGCACCCTTTAATAAGAACCTATAGTCTGTGGCAAAATAAAAGCCAAATAAGCCACTCATTCCCATAGCAGGGACCATGGAAGCAATAGATCCTTAGAAATTCTTGAATTCCTCTCTATACAAATACAAAGAATAGTGAAAATCCCTTCACTCCCCACAGAAAACTAGCCACCAGTGCTTTGTAAAGGGACCAAGCGGTCGGCGTCACGGAGAAGCTTCATGGTGTCACCGTCATCTGCGACGGCGGGAATAATGTCCGCCGGGAAGAGGCCATTGGTAACAATTGTTGATTCGACCTTGTTTGCCATCTCGATTGGTGGCAGTCTCTGGTTCAGGTGGAAGCAGAGTCAGGAGAGTACGGAGGGCAACGAAGACGGGTTCACCGTTACCCAAACCCGCTTCTGTATAGTGAGGTCCAAAATGGCGTTGATTGAGTTGCGATTTTAAAGAAGAAATAGAGAGGAAAGGGAGGATCATCGGAGTTGGAAAGGGAAGGGTCGCCGGAGGGGAGGGAAGGGTCGCCGGAAGGAAAGAGGAAGGGTTGGTAGAGAGAGAAAGTGAGAGAAGAGAGAGAGAGGAGGTTAGTTTTATATTTTTGGGTAAGAAGGACTAGGAGAAATTTTGATTATGAAATCGAATTAATTGATTAAATTTCAAAATTCATATCTTAATTGATCGTTTGACTTGAAACGAAGAATCCACCTGTAATTTCCCCTTTATTTTTGCATTGTACATGGTCTAACCTTATCCGCAAAAAATTTCAATGACTAATTTTTGAAGACTACTATAAAACTCCCTAACTTCAACTGAATTTTTCCTTAAAAAATGAGACCCACATCTCATATTGATAAAGGTAGGTAATAGCTTATCGATAAATGTAGGGAATAGCTTATTAGTTGTTCCAGATGTGGTCAAAATTTATGCATAGATGCCGGGGATATTGTGCTGCTCGCGATTACCGTCACCGGTGCCTCTATATCGCCGTCGCATGGTAAACCCTAGATTTACCTTTCTTTCTTTTGGATCATTATTTTTCATCTTATTTCAACCAGTGAGAAAGCAAAAATTTTGCAAAAAATATCAGATTGGGAGTAAGAACGATCTTAACGAGTGCAAGCAATTCTTGTGCTTTTTATAGCAGAGATTCGATAGCTTCCGGTGCTGCTCAAGTACTCCGGATTCTTCAAACAAAGATAAGCCGACGCCGCAGTTGTTGAAGATAGCAGTTAGCGGAGCTACAGAGTTCCTCAGAATCTTCTCTTCGGCCGCCGATTCTGATAATAAGTTAGTGTGTTATTTGTTGTTTTTATGCCCTTTGCAATTGCATTAATTTTGTACTGGTAAAATACAAGCTCCGTTAAAAAAGCCCTTGATCTTTATTAGTTGATTCATACTGGTTTGCACCAAGGTTGTCATCTGGAAGGATGGATTAGAAAATCAGTGGCACAGCCTTAAGTCAAACCAAAATTAAGCCAGTTCATATATGGTCCTTGTGGAAATGCCTATTTGCATCACCCTATATATCCTTGTGCTCATATCCGTTAGCCATCCAATGTCCCTGCATAAGCCATTATTTCCAGCTGTTCCTCTTTTACAAAACGTGATATTTTGTAGTTGGTTTTGAAGGTTAAGCGCAATAACCTTAGCATTTTATTTTCTGATGAAGATGAGATGCCTGCATTTGTTTACGATGTATATTAGTTTTTCCTGGTTTAATATTTTTGCGAATTTTGACGATTACCCTATGTTTGTACAGTTTAAGATGACTATTGTATGTATCAATGGGTTGCATCTCTAAAGCTTGATCTCCTTTTGTCCTCATTTATTAATTAAGGAAAATTGTTGTCTTTTTCTTCAAGTTATGAGTTGTTACATATGCCCCCAATTAAGCAATAGTAGAGAATATTGATAATCTTTTGACTTTTGATCATTTTAGTTGAAAATTCTTCTGTTACACTTTTTTTGTCATAATGTTTTTACACGATCATATTAAAAAAAATAATAAAATCGCACATATAGTTTTCTTAGAGTAATCAGTCCATGGGAAAAAGGTTCTAACCTTGAGGCTAGGTGTTATTTGGTATGGATCAAGAGAGTGCACTTGGGAATTTAGTAGAACCGTCATTCCATATCATTTGAGTGACGTGGTGCAACATTGTATTAACCCTTCACATACTGGAATAATAGGATTTTTTTTTCCTATCAAAATGAACTAATGCCTTAGAATTTATGCTCGTTATGGAAGCTTTACAACCGGTGGACCCAAGTATAGTTATTGCATTGGTGTCTCACTCGACATCTATCTAATGGCATGCGGCGACGAGCCCATGGGATAACTTCTGGTGCATTTTCTGTTTTTGATGTTATGTTTCTTGATGAAGTCTCTTTCATTAAGCCTAATAGTGTCATAATATCTTATAGAAAAAAATAGCAATTCCGCCAAGAGATTCCGGAGACCAGTTTCTATGCCAATCGCTTGGGCGATGCTCATGGCAGTTTGTGTAAGTCACTATAATGGCTAATATTTCCAGCTCCTTAATATCATTATTTTCAGCAATTTGCAGATTGGGGTCTTATGAACTTGATGATGGACCACCTGTTTCTAGCATAGATGATATCATAATGATCCTAAAGTCAGACTATGAGAATGCATATTTTGTTACAGGTACCTTCTGGCACTTCGTTCTCATTTACATAAGATGAATTCAATCGCTAATGTGATGCATGAGTAAGAGAACAACTTATAGATGGTTAAGCTATACTAGCTAGGAGTTAATTACTATGCTAAATGCATCTTAGTTAATCTTATTAGTGCTTGTTTGGTATGAAAGAATCACGATTCCTTTTTATGCTACTTGTATTACTGTGAAATATAGCTTGTACTTTTACATCATGGAATTGAATGGTCCTTGTTGTCTACCAAACAAGCACTTACTTTCTATGCTAGACCTTTCCAAAATCCAAATCCTTCTGCATCGACTTAATCATGTTTGGTCATATACATATAAATGTGTGTGTGTGTATAGATATAAATGTATTTTCCTTGAGCTGAGCTGTTCCAGTTACTAGGAAATGTCTTACTCCCTCCATTTCGAAATGATAGTCCCATTTGCCATTTTTGTTTGTCCCAAAAAGATAGTCCCATTTCCAAAATTGATAGGTTAAAATCATTGAACTTCCATAATTGCCCAACAAGGAAGAAGAGGGAGAGAAAGAGAGTGGTGCCCAATGAGAACAATTGCTAGGGGAGTAATGGAGTAATAACTAAGTGATGTAAATGAAAATAAGTTGGTAAAATGTTTGAATAGTCAAATGGGACATAGGGAGTACTGCAAAAATATATTTTGTTACCAAACAAGTTTAGAGCACTTATGTTTAGAAAAAGGTAATATTTTTTAGATCACTCACTACAAGTCATACTAAGCTTCCTTTCTTATTTTATTATTAAACAACCTTGTTAGAATGAGCGGTTATTATATGCATCTCTATGTAGCAAAACATTATTGATCAACCCTGAAGGAATGGAAAATTGGTGGAAGTGGGGGAGAAGTTGAGGGATAGCGTTTTTATTGTATGGTAAGAGGAAAAGATGGAGGGATAGGGAATTCCTTGGCTCTTAACAAATACTTATCTCCTAAAATGTGGCGAAGAAGTGGAGGAAAAAGTCAAAAAGAGTTGGAGAATAAGGTGATGTCTATTACCCATTCATGGAGACATTAATATCAGTTGAACGAACAGATGATATGCTACATGTATGAGTAAGTTATCCCTCCCGTTTACACTTTCTTCCAACAAACAACTCACGAGAACGATAGTGTTCTTTGTTGAGCTAGAAAGTTGTTTCCTCTCATTTTTATCACTTCATTTTTCCACCCCTCCGACCAAACATAGACACTGATATACGTCATTCAGGTGCAAATTATTTCACAGCACATACCTTTTGTTTTTAAATGTTACAGAATTTGGCCAGAGCTAATGTTAAATATAAGACCTTTGATATTCTTTTCCAAATTGTCCCTAAACTATTATTTTCGATTACGTCTTTGACCTCTGGCTTTTACAACATTATTGGTCCATGTCCTAACTCTGTTAAAATCTTCTCTTAAAATTGCTGATGTGGATGTTTGACTCTGGTGCGGCAGACAACATGCATCCTACGTGGAAGAACTACTTAATTGACTCATACATCTTCATGCCTAACATGAGCCAAATTACTAACATACCCTTAAATTAAAATTAAAGAAACGCTACTTTCATTGTATTAAGCCAAGAACTCTGAATCCCCAAATCAAGGGCCAGCAAATTGAGAGACACTAGAAGCCTTTGAAGCCTCCGAAATTCACGAAATTTTGTGAAATCGATTCCCCTAGCAGCTATTTCCTAAATTTTGAATCTTAGGCGAATGTAAATTTTTGTCAACTGAGTATGGGTTCACCAGAAGTGTGCCGCCCACTCATTCGACGGCATACAAAAGGCAGTTCTCCGGTTGATCGGTTCCCTATTGAAATACGATATATCTTCGGGAAGACTTTTGGGCATATGTGCATGCTCTGAGGATGAAATTTTGTGAATCCCAGACAGATTGGCAAGTGAGGGAAGTAGTATAGAGGGGGATTGAGCATTGAGGATGAGATTATAGGTCATGAATCTGGGGTTTGTGAATTTGCAATATATGATATATCAATTAGGCAGATATAAGGATTATCATGGGTCTAAATCACTCTCTATGTTTCTCTCTGTAGAATATGAAAGATGATAATAATGATCCACGTCAGCAATTTTAACTGCATATTTTAATGGAGTTGCAATAGTGGTATACAAGTCATAGGTCAGGGACGTAATCGAAAACAATAACAGGTTAGGGACTATTTTGAAAAAGTGTTCAAAGGTCCAGAACCAAAAAAGTATTTCTACCTAAATATAACTCTACTCAAAGCAGCCATAGTGATAGTCCTAATTACATGGGGTTGGCTACATGTAACCATTTTCAATCTTTGAATTCAGTATAAAGCAAGGTCATTGCACACACCAGATTCATTAGAACTCCGTATATTTTATTATTACTGATGTCCAAGTCTCTGATGCTCGGACTCTTTGGTTTACCCTGCCGTACCCGTGTCGGACACTCCTATTTTAGCCTTGTTGACAAGGGTCCAACGGGGTAAACCAAAGAGTCCGAGCATCATAGGTCCAAGTTAGTTTTTCTCTTCCTTTTCCCCTGCTTCTAATCTGGTTGATGCTGATAGATTCAAGCTTCCTTAAAGGTTGCACCAAATGGTCCACGCATTATATGTTGAAACCATCTGAAATAAATTTCTTTCATTTTATCTCCTCCGTGGTCAACTTTTTCTGTCTAACGAATTCATCCATCTCAAATTCTATCATTGCTGCCACATATGCATCTTAATGTTCCCATTTCAGCTACACTCATCATGTTGATTATTCTTTAGTTGGTCAACTTTAAGCGTCAATGAGTGAAGAACCTTGGTGAAAAAATATAAAAAATAAAGTAAAGATTACAGTAACATATAACACAAGTATCCCAATTGCTCCTGAACGTGTCTGTTAATGTAACTGAGGTGTGACATTTTGTTTTTATCTCAGTATTCTGTATCTGAATATGTAACAGACTTGTCCTTCTTAAAGGATTCCCATATGATTTTGAGGCTAGTAAACTTGAACAAATTGAAGGAAGGTCTTTTACATGTATCTGCATCACATCATTGCTTTAGCTTATATAGATGTGTTATTAAAAGGGTTACCAGGTGTGAACTGAATGTATATTTTCATTTGATCTAGGAGTTTTCACTTCTGCAATATATGCTGAAGATTGCATCTTTGAAGATCCGACCATTAAATTTAGAGGTAAAAGAATGTGTGTTTCTATATTTCACTTCCTAATTGTAATATAAAGCCCTTATTGCATCTTATTTTCATCTATCAAAAAGTATTTTTGTAATTTTGGGACGTCCACTCAGGTAAGGATCTGTATTCACGGAACTTGAAACTGCTTGTACCGTTTTTTGAGCAGCCATCAATCTCGCTACAAGGCATTGAAAAGGTATTCTTTTTCCTTGAGATATCTGTTCAGTTTGGTTGATTCAGATATTCTCCATGTCAAGATAAAAGTTTGCAGCTTCATATAAATGTTACTTCATCCAAATAAGGAATCCTCTTTTCAAGGTTTAATTTTTTAAGAATGAATTTGGACCAACATTTATGAATAAATAACGGAATGGATGTATGTAGTACATGTGTGTGGACTGCTTGTTTGCAGTATGTAAAAGAAACCAATCAAAACTTGCATTCACTTAAACTGAGAATTGGAATCTGTTCTATGACAAACTAAACATAGTAGCTATCGGTGATCATCCACGTCAACATTTCCACATTTCAAACTGTTCCACATTTCCACCTTCCACTCATATTATGTGTATTTATTTTTCTACCTATTTTCATGCATATGCATAGAAGTGAAGTTGTCATGAAAGTTCATGCCCACAAGCCACATATAGCTGCAACTCATAATCACCGACTCATTTTCATTTACATAAATAAAAATGCAATGCCGAATCCTTTCCATTTCATTTTTATATAACATGTTCAGTATGAACATAGCATAATTTGAGACAGACATTGAAAATTTGTAATGACAGAAACTTTTCTTTTCAAAAAATGAGGGAAAAAAGATGAGCATTTAAGATGTACAATCTCTATCACTCTTTCACCTTCCTTTTGCATTTATTTTCGGGGTGTTCATGGTCGGCCATGTTTGAAAAGAGAGAACTAAAACCATGGCCAATGTTGTGGTTCTTAGAAATTAAGAACTACGACCATACCATAACAACGAGAACCAATGTTGTCCCAGTTCCATTAGTCTGGTTCCGGTCTATTTTTAGCCCCAGGTGACTAAGCCTTTTACAAACTTTTTGAGTCTCATAACTTTTACATGATTTATTTGCCATTTAAAGCAATGCTAAGGGAACAAAAAAAGTCACAATTATCGGGAGAACGACCCCTACGAAGAAGGATTCTCATAAAAACAAATCATATGACACAAAAGAAGAAATGAATGTGAAGTAAAAAACAATGGGAACAATTACACAATCTAACCCTATCCCCCTCCCCTCAATACAAATACAGACCTTCTTTCAAGACCACCCTGTATATCCCAGATAAAATACCAAAAAAGGAAAATAGATTTTCCATCCTATTTCCAACTGGTCCATCTAAACCATCATCATCTACGTCACAGAAAACACCCACTTTTAAACAAACCCTAACAGTTGAACAATTTGAGTTTACCCAACAAAGTCGAAACCCTTATGCGAAATTAGCAACACAAAGCCAATACCCAAGACATACTTATTCGTGTAACTATATTTACAAACCGAATGAAGATTATATTTGCACCCTTAAATCATAATTTTTCGAAATGTACAAAATCTGGCATCCCTACCAATTTTCAGAGTTACTTTTACCAATTGGTCACCAATATTTACCGAACACTTTCAGAAAAAAGCCAACTATTTTATGAGAATATTTTAACGCAAACAATTTCAGTCAAATTTCAGTACACGTTTGATAGAAAAATTGGATAAAAATTTGCTATTGCAAAATTCTTATTTTATAATTATTAACAATCTCTGATTGGGGTATGTAACCACATAAACCAAGAGAACTTTCTATCCAAATAAACATTGTATCCAAGTTTAATTATTGGGACTATATTACTGATTAGACCCGAGTATTTTATGAACAAAATGATTCGTTCTCAATGTCTTTCTTTTTCAACTTTAGCCCACATCTCCCTTACCCTACGCCATATTGGTTTCATAAGTGATGAAAAACTTACGGAATGGATAAAACTATAGTACCAACGGATGTAGGAGAAGTATTTGATCAATTTAAAAACAATTGTAAATTTTCAGATCACATTTCTTCATCCCCACATAGATACTCTTTGTTCGAAAATACAAGATAAAATGGTGGGACAAAACTGACCCTGCAAATTGTGGAACAAAAGCAGTTGCAGATATTTCAAGACAAACCCCAATTTTTTCAATATTATTGCTCTTCAACTAGAAAAAAAAAAATGAAGAATACATTGCAAAGAAACAACATTTAATGGCAAAAACGGCCAAATGTACATCAGATGTAGATATGGAACAAATCCTATTAGAACTCAGCAATTGCTCCTATAGCACCGCCTCAGTCCACTTGGAGGAAGAAAATGACAATGATGACTTCTTTACTCATGTACAATCATAATAAGAAGACAAGTAAGAGGTGGAACAACACATAACTAACCACTTTCGGTGCAAAGGAGAAAGTAGCCCATGTGCTAATCATCATCCCGACAACCCTTCTCATCATTCACCATCACAAGACATCCGAAAGCCAACTATAAAATAATAAACAAAATTATATAAATTTTCAAGGCCGAAGATTATAAAAGAGGGACTTCCCCTCATTGTACAATCATCCATTTTTTCTCAGCTAAAAAAACATCTATTGTACTAGCATTTTCCTTTCAGTTAATCATCTTCTATCGGTATTGTAATAGCATCACAATCTTGTACAATTCAGAAACCAAGGTCAATACAAAGTAAGATATTAACAATTCCTCTCTTTATTTTACGTAATTAAGTTCAAGTCATTAATTTATTACTTCTTGATTTATTAGATTAATTACTTTATTAGATTATTAAACTTAAGACTTGATTAGTGTTGATTAATTACTTAATCTTGATTATAGTTTATATATAGATACCCCATTTCCCGACAACCCTTCTCTACTTTGATCCTCACATTATTAAACCCACTTTACATCATTTTATTCCTTTTTTACTTTACAACTTACACCTTCACCCCCTCACCTTCAACCCCCATAACAAACGATCCATATACAACCTTCGTATCATCCGAAAAGGCACAAAATGGACTTTGCATTGGAATTAAAGAAAGTATATAATAGAGTAAGTGTTGTGATTATAAAAAGTGAGCTAGAAGAGAGAAAGTGGGATAGAGAATAGTAAACGGATAGTTATTGATAGTATGACAAGTGATTCCTATGAATAAAGAAGTACTAAAAAATAGTTTTAATAATGTGCCTTTTTAAATGGACATCAAAAATGGAAATTTGTGTCTTTTCGGGTGCGATGGAGGGTGCAAATATATATTTAGAGAGAGGAAAAATATCTCTCCCTATATATATATATACTCCCTCCGTCCCAAAAAGTTTGTCGCACTTTTACTTTTATGGTCAACTCAATATAACTTTGACAATAATTTTATTAAAACCTAATTATTCCTATATAATTCTAATTATTTTTTTATTGATAGTATTACTAATAATGAATCAATAACAATTTTTAGAATTGCATAGCATAGCTAGATTTTCAAAACTATGTGGTCAAAGTTTCATGAAGCTGACGATAAAAATCAAAGTTCGACAAACTTTCTGGAGGGAGTGTATGCATAGATCGATATATAGAAAATATGTATACCTGTTTTCTCTTATTCTCTTGTGTAGGCATTGCTGTAGTCCTTTTGTATTATTGAGTAATAAAAGGTTGGGCGTTTTGGCCCGTAAACATTGTGTGCATTGCTATTCCATTGTTGTTTCTTGTCATACTCGTTGTAAGTTGATAAACAAAAGGGAAGGCTGCTGTCTTAGGCGTAAGGCAGGCCGCATAGGTGTTATTCTTGTGAAAAATTAGATAACCCTGTGACAATACACATTTTCAAAACTAGGTTTGAATCATTTGACCAATTTAACTAAAACTTGGGACCATGACCAAACGTAGGTATTGGATATATCTATAGAAGACCTGTAAGAACAAACAAACAATTATAATAAAGTTACCAAATAGGGGGAGTTTGCATGGCAGATCTATAGAAGACCTGTAGGAACAGGGTGTAAACAAACAATTAAAATAGGGGATATGAAGAAGAGCAAAGTTTTAAAGATTAGAGAGAATTGGGAGAAAGAAGAGAGATAGATAAAAATCTTGGTTTTTGTTTCTTCAATGAATAATTACAAATGAAAGCCTTACCCCCTATTTATAGTACATAGGGGATAGAATACAAACAACAAACTTTAAACAAGAAGATAAAAGAGGAAATCTTATCCTTATTTTACAGGCACACATAATTCTTTAAAGATAAAATAGAAAGTCAGGCATAAAAAGATGACCTAAGCGATTAAATTATCACAAACAACTTGCAAGAGTAATGACATAATCATGATGGATGGTGCTTGTCATCGATTACTTAATTGCTGATTTTATTTCCATCTAGAATCTGGATAAGATGGGTCATCTTCATAGGGATTAAAGTAGTTTTCTTCATTATCACTTTCATTGATCTCTGGTAAATAGTCATTACCATCTGGTGTTAACTGTTGGCGAGGTGCGATGCATTCCAGCATTCCAACGCTGCAATCCACTTTGCGGCTACTGGTGATCTTTTGGCCAAACTTCTTTTGCAGACAGTATATCTACCGGGATTGATTTTGGGTCAATCATGTTTGCTCGTGCCATTTTTTCTCTCATACCTACATGGATATCATGATATTTTATGGAGATTTAGAGTTCTTTCCTATCAAGATTATACCAATCATGGATGAAAGCAATCGGGGCATGATAAACAAATGATTGTTCTTGATTTTTGACAATTGCTGGTTGAAGATATGAGCATGGCCTTCGGAACATTATCACCACATGATCTATACGCCTCGGGGTAGTAAACATTTGCATCCATTGATGAGCAGGAAGGAACCACTCGAAAAGTCTGAACAAATGGCAGGAATTATGGGGTATCCTACCAAAGTGGCATTGGAGGAGATATGATTGGAGTCTGACTGTGTTAAAAGTGACAGCAATAGTATACGATTCAAATAAATATCAGAAAAAACAGAGTGTTTCTTTTTGGAAAACCAAACAAGTCGTATATCCTGAATATATTCAAGAAAGGATAATCTGGGCAGCAGTATTATTCGTCCAACACAAAAATAATAAAAGATCAATATGTGGCTATAAGAGTGGCACGTTCAAACAATCTGAACAGGACTACCACTTCACGTTCAAAGTGATTCTTGCAGTCAAAAGAGGAATAGAAAAATTCTAGTTCCATTTAATCGGGAACGAATTTCAAGTTGAGATGGACATGTCCTTTCCACGCATGCTAGAATTTAAGAAAAGAGCACTTCCCCGGCCACAACGATGGGCCAATTAGTTTTCCCAATTTTAATTTACTGTGAAGCATATCAAAGTTACGACAAACGTCCTTGCTGATTTCCTTTCAAGGCTAGTGACTATAAAAAGAAATGCAATACCTCTATGGTTTCACAGATAAACCCAAATCCTTCCCCGAAAATCTTTCCCATGGTGGTGTTCACCGTCAATGAAGCCTACTCCTCTTTTGGCCCAAACATTTCTTCCTCAGAGCCCCTTGAAATATTCTCTATTCTTCACTCGGGTATTGATGAGGTGCGTTGCTCCCTTGATAACCAAGCTAGTCGTATGCATAGGTTCATCTTCATCAAAGCTTACACTTTTTTATGCATAAATTACTAATTTACATGGATTATAATAACCACCACCGCGCGCGTAGATCAACTGTTATTGACAGGCTGAAGTCGCACACCTACAAATTACTTACCAAGACAAGTCTCGGCTACAAAACTGCAGCAAGGGCAAGTCCAGGGTCGATCCACTGAAGAACGGTTATTTATTTATGTAATAGTCACATACCAGCTTGGGGGTTTGTTTGATTTGTTTGTTGTATTTATACTAAAGCAAGAAAATAGATTAGATTGTAAACAATAATTTAAAAGCACCTTGGATAAATAAAACTATCACTGTTTATCAATCAATATCATTGATTCATTCTTTCTATTCTTCCCCTAATCACTTGATTACGAGATATACAATCTCTATCTCTTCTTTGTTATTAATTATTAGCAGCGACACGCTCAACTAATAATCCTAATCAGTATTAAAAACCTAGCCGACACGGTCAAGATTCTAAATATTAATTGATGAAATTCTAAGAGATGAAGATCAAAGAATTATTCTATTATTTTTCAAATAGAAAATAAAGCTAATTTTACATACAAGAATTATGAAATTGCTACAATAAAAACCCTAGTCCGACACGATAAAAGGGAATTTTAGCAAAAACCAAATAAAGGATTAAGGGATTGATCAATTTCTCAAAACCCTAGAAATAGATTTAACAATAAGCACAAGTAAAATTATAATTAAGGAGAAAGAGATAGAAAGAATAAACCTCAATTGATCTTCAAAACAGATCAAGAATTATTATCCAAAGTGGTAGGGAATTAGCCCTCCATGAAAAATCAAAGCTTCAATTCTTGTTCTATGAAAAAACTAGTGAAAAAGATATGATAAAAGATAACCTAAAACAAGTTGGAAAGGTAGTATATATACTCCTCCCTAAAATACCTAGTCTAAAAAGGAAAATAAAATAAATTAAAAATACCCAATCTCGGCTAAAATCCCGTCGCCTGCGTTGAAACTGGCCGCTCGCTAAGGGCACGAGTCGTGACCTACGGGACGACTCGTCCCTGATTGCTTCCTCTTTGAATATGTCGTCCTGTGATGGAGACGACTTAGCTGTGATGGGGACGACTCGTCCCCTGAACCAAAAATTCCAGAATTCTTCGGCTTTCAACCCCGCTTTGATCCTTGTCGCGATTCCAAACATCCTTGACAATTGCCATGACTTTGTCGACCTCCATTGATGTAGATATGATGCTCTTGAGCTTCTTGACTTGATTGTTGAATTCGATTACAAGGTAAAACTCTCTAAATCTCCCTCGAATTACATTGTTTCTCAATAATTTCTCTCAATACATAATTTACTCAAAATACATCAAACCTATACTAAATCCATGAAAATAAAGAATATTTAGGGACAGAAAACATAGGAAATAGATAGTATAAATTCGTCCTATCAAATACCCCCATACTTAGACCATTACTCGTCTCTGAGTAATATCATAATCTCCAATCTGACACCGGTATAAAACAGATGAATGAAGGGTAAATGATTCCTAGTCTCCTCTAATCCGGCAACACAAGTCAATGAAAAACAATAATCATCGGAGTAATAGCGACTCCGTCTCCTTATAACACCAAAATATAAACAATGAAAATCATGACCTTAGCTTGATACCAACTCCCATAATAAAACGGTATCCAAACTAAGATCCACACACAAAAGCCAAGGGAAACTAAATATGTCCTATGTTTTCCCCACGCTTGGCTCACACTACACACCCTCATAAAAAGAAATCATTATTAAAGTTGCAAACCTTAAACAAAGATTTACCTCGTGAAAAGCACCAACACTCCTTATAGCTCCAAAAATGAATGAGGGTTTCTAAATCCTAAGCACCACTATCCAAACCTCCTACTCCATAGTGATCCTATCCAACACTCCAAACCTCCCTTATGTCTTGGACTCCGGTGATATAAAAGATAGTATACATTTCACTTCCTCACCTTTTGCCTAGATGCCGTTTCCGATTTTCATCTAGCCTCTCTTTTTTTTTAAGTATTTTTTTTTGAACAAAAATAACGTATAAACAATGATACAACAATCATTCTCCCCCCACGCTTAAACTAGACATTGTCCTCAATGACACTAAACAATAAATATGGGACAACAAACATGGGGAAAAGGGCACCAAATAAACTAAGTAATGGGACGGGAGGTCCCACAAACATGGGCCTCATCAATGTAAGGGAAATGAAAATAATCTTCACAAGTTACCTCTAGAAGATGACTTGGATCAAGGATATGCCTCCCTGTTGGAGACCATTTCAGCTTTCCTTCTTCTTTTTTGCTTTCGTCCCCAACCTTGGTGGTTCTTCTTTCTTCTTTTTCTCCGGCTTCACTTTTGGAGATTCATCAAGATCATCTACCTTGACCCCATCCTTGATAATCGGCTCACTCAAATCCATGGCACAAACCTTGTGCACATTCTTAGGAAAAGTCTTATCACCAAACACATTGAATCTCACCATTTTTTCATCAAACTCCATGGTTAACGAGCCATTCTTCACATCAAGCTTGATTTCCGAGGTAGACATGAAAGGCCTCCCTAATAAAATGGGAGCCTCAGAATCATTCTCCATGTCAAGAATAAAGAAATCCGCCGGCAATACCAAATCACCAACCTTCACTTCCACATCTCTAACCACCCCTTAGGGTATGCGTTAGATTTGTCTGCCAACTGAATTACCACCCTAGTCCTCCAATTTACCCAACTTAAGATCTTCAAACAATGCATTTGACATCACATTGATTGAAGCTCCTAAATCGAGCATAACATTATGAACATGACCATCCCCAAATGAAACAGGAACCACGAACATGCCCGGATCACTACATTTTTTAGGCATCTTGTTCTGATAAACTGCTCTAACATGTTCAATTACCTTAATCTTTTTCTGACTCCTTAGCTTCTGATTTCTCTTGGTGGTACACAGCTCCTTCAGAAACTTAGTATATCTCGGAATGGTCTGAAGAAGGTCCAAGAATGAGATGTTCACCTCTAGCCTCTTGAAAGTATCAAAAATAGCCTTGTCAGGCTCAGGCTTCCTCGACTTTCTCAAGGCATGAGGGAACGGCACCTCCGGCTGGTGGCACTGACTCCGATGTAGTACCCTTTTCTTCCAAAACTTTTTCTGTCGGTTCCGTTTTCTCAACCTTCAATTCCGGCTCAGCACTCTTTTCAACCTTCTGTTCAGGCTCTATAGACACCATCTGCCTTACTTTCTTCTTCCTCCTCACATACACTGCACTGACAGTCTGCTTCGGAGGTTGCTCAGTCTTTGCTGCCTCTCTAGCCTCTATTCTTACCACTGCCTCTGCAATCTGCCCCATTTTTCTCTCCAGGTTACTAATACTAGCATCCGTCTTCTGCTGATACTGTTGGAAACCACTATTCATAATGGTCATACTTTGGGCTAGTGAACGAACCAAGTCATCTGTAGACTGTAGACTGTAGACTGTAGACTGTAGACTGTAGACTGCTGCTGATGCTGTGGTGGTGGTCCAGATGATGACCTGTAAGGTGTAAAAGCATGTGGAGCTCCCCATTTAGAACCTTGAGAATTCCCCCACGCTTGAGGCTGACCAAATCCTGTTGTCTTAACTTCTTCAATCTCTCAAGTCCGCAACGAAGGGCAGGCATCAGTCGCATGAGATATGTCATAGCAAAGACCACACTGCTTAGGCTGTTTGCTTAGCATCATAGCCTTCACCTCCGTCTCAAGCTTATTTGAAGAATCCCTGCTAGAATATGCTGCACTGACCTGTCTAATACTGGACCTCTTGCCCTGTGTTCTAGTGCTCTTAGCCAAATCTTCTAGCAGTTTCTGTGCCTCTTCCGTTGTCTTATTTAGAATACTTCCTCCACAACATGAATCCACCAACCTTTTATCTAGAACAGTCAACCCACTATAGACATACATGACCAACTGCTCCTCAGAAAATTCATGGTATGGACAGCTCCTACAAAGCATATGGAACCTGTTGTAATACTCATATAAAGATGCTTCTGCCCTCTGTTCCATATTGCTGATATCCCTCTTCATCACGTTTATCTGGTCAGGTGGAAAGAACTCCTCAAGAAACATCTTCTTCACCTGCTGCCATGTGGTGATACTATTCGGTGGCAGATGATAATACCATGTGTTGGCGATGTCTTTCAAGGTGAAAGAAAACGCTCTCAGTAAAAGTTACTCAATCGGAAGAGTTGCCGGCTTTATACTTTGGCAGATTTGCAGAAACTGAGAATTGTGCTGATTTGGATTCTCGCTTGGCAAACCATGAAAGTGAGGCAGCTGATTCAATAGCCCCGGTTTCAGCTCAAAAGTGACACCATCAGGCAAGGCAGGGAACTCAACTGCATGAGGTTGCTCGTTCCAATTTGATGCAGTTCTTTACCTTAGGGTCTGGGATGGAAGCGGCGGTGCAACCTCCTCCATCTTATTCACCAATAGATCTTTACTTCTCTTCCTGAAAGTCTTTTCTATTTCTGGATCACGAAGCTCAAGAAGATTATTAGCTGAATGGGTATGGACCATACAATGATCCACACCACGAGGAAAAAAGGGTGAAACTAATAAAGGGATAAAAGATAAATAAGAAAATAAATAAAAGAAAAATACAGAAATTAAATAAGAACACAAACAAATAAACACCGTTTCCCGGCAAACGACACCAAAATTTGACAGGCTGAAGTCGCACACCTGCAAATTACTTACCAAGACTCAGCTACAAAACTGCAGCAGGGGCAAGTCCAGGGTCGATCCACTGAAAAACGGTTATTTGTTTATGTAATAGTCACAGACCAGCTTGGGGGTTTGTTTGATTTGTTTGTTGTATTTATATTAAAGCAAGAAAATAGATTAGATTGTAAACAATAATTTAAAAGCACCTTGGATAAATAAAACTATCATTGTTTATCAATCAATATCATTGATTCATTCTTTCTATTCTTCCCCTCATCACTTGATCACGAGATATAAAATCTCTATCTCTTCTTTGTTATTAATTATTAGCGGCGACACGATCAACTAATAATCCTAATCAATATTAAAAACCTAGTCGACACGATCAAGATTCTAAATACTCCCTCCGTCCCAGTAATATTAAGAAAGTTTGAAATGGCACGGGGATTAAGGAAAAAGTAAATGTTGTGAGTGTAATAGTAAAATAGGAGAGAGAATGAGTGGAGGGAATAGTAAATTATAATGGTGTTGTGAGTATTAAAATAATGTAGGAGAGAGAATGGAGAGAATAGTGATAAAAACTTTCCATTTTGGGAATTCTTAAGATTGGTGGGACGCCCAAAATGGAAAGCTTTCTTAAGATCGGTGGGACGGAGGGAGTATTAATTGATGAAATTCTAAGAGATGAAGATCAATGAATTATTCTATTATTTTTCAAATAGAAAATAAAGTTAATTTTACCCTAATCACAATTCAAGATGACACATACAAGAATTATGAAATTGCTACAATGAAAACCCTAGTCCGACACGATAAAAGGGAATTCTAGCAAAAATCAATTAAAAGGATTAAGAGATTGATCAATTTCTCAAAACCCTAGAAATAGATTTAACAATAAGCACAAGTAAAATTATAATTAGGGAGAAAGAGAGAAAGAATTAACCTCAATTGATCTTCAAAACAGATCAAGAATTATTATCCAAAGTGGTAGGGAATTAGCCCTCCATGAAAAATCAATGCTTCAATTCTTGTTCTATGAAAAAACTAGTGAAAAATATATGATAAAAGATAACCTAAAACAAGTTGAAAAGGTAGTATATATACTCCTCCCTAAAATACCTAGTCTAAAAAGGAAAAGAAAATAAATTAAAAATACCCAATCTCGGCTAAAATCTCGTCGCCTGCGTTGAAACTGGCCGCTCGCTAAGGGCACGAGTCGTGACCTACGGGACGACTCGTCCCTGATTGCTTCCTCTCTGAATCTGTCGTCCTGTGATGGAGACGACTTGGCTGTGATGGGGACGACTCGTCCCCTGAACCAAAATTTCAGAATTCTTCGGCTTTCAACCCCGCTTTGATCCTTGTCGCGATTCCAAACATCCCTGACAATTGCCATGACTTTGTCGACCTCCATTGATGTAGATATGATGCTCTTGAGCTTCTTGACTTGATTGTTGAATTCAATTACAAGGTAAAGCTCTCTAAATCTCCCTAGAATTACATTCTCAATAATTTCTCTCAATAAATAATTCACTAAAAATACATCAAACCTATACTAAGTACATGAAAATAAAGAATATTTAGGGACGGAAAACATAGGAAATAAATAGTATAAATCCGTCCTATCAGTTACCGGCTGTTCTGGCTGAGGCAGAGGTCCCGGGTTCGAACTCCTGGAATTCTTTTTTAGCCTTTTGTGTTATCATATGCATTCTTCATCTTTTTGGTATAAAACCATGAACAGTACATGATGGCACGATGAATAGTCATTATAGTTGCCATGTTTGTAATGATCTCATTTGATAGGAGGATTGTCGTGTACACGGCTAATCAGCTTGTAACAACTGCTTCATCTCAAGGCATCTTTTAACTAATTATTTTATCAGATTTTTATTTTATTTTATTCAAGTTGAAATTTGTTTATGCTGGACTAGTTAAAACATTTCATTTTATCCAATTTAAGGCTGTCGATATCAGAACTTGAGCTGCGCTGATATTATGTTGTAATGATTGGCATTGAAGGTAATTATATTGTTGGAAATGCAACATGGCCGCAACATATAATATCAAGAACCTAGTAAATTTTGTCAAAGAAACATTACATGCTAGCAGAGTCTACTTTTATTGTCTGATAAATGACCATCTGCTGCAGGTTCTCAGTAGCCAGACAGAATGTGTATTGGCATCATGGAAACTAAGGTGCTTAACCATTGCCAAACTTTTCTTTGTAGTGTTACCACAAGTGTTATTCGGACTCTGTAAGAATTATCTCTCTTAGGGTGCATTTGTTTTCTCTTAGTGAGTGAGTCTTAATGAGTTCTCAAGGCTAAAAATAGCCTTTAAGAGCAAACAAATACACCCTTAGTCAGTTCATCACTTCCTTTGGGTGCCTGAAAATTTTCTTCTCGTTTATGAGTATCGCCCTGTACATTGGGAGAATAGGATCATATTTTGGAACCAGTTTGTATCCAAGATTGTAAGGCCTTGGATGTATCTGGCAATGAATTTCAGTATTTCAGTTTATAGCCAAATAGCTCGAGGTTAAGCGACATCAAGTATACCATTTCGTACTGAAGGTAAGGTCAATTACCACCAATTATTGATTTCGCTTTCTAAGGGTCACTATGTAATACTCCGGATTAAGTCATCAATTAATAAAATACCAGATTCTTTTTTTTAAAGTTCTTGGGTTTATGGAAGTACATCAATAGATGCAGGCAAATGATTATCAGAAGACAACAGTTTTCTAATATCCTATTTAATCTCTCTTTGTTGTCTGGCCAATGCGCAGGACTTACCTCAAACTTCCATGGCAGCCTCTGATTTCCATAGAGGGGAGTACAGTTTATGACTTGGACAATCAATATAAAGTAAGAAAATCAGTAACATCATTTCCTTTAATGTTGATGTCTGGACACATGATGATTTGAGATGAATTTTCTTTGACAGATTGTTCGGCACGTTGAGAGTTGGAATGTCTCCCCTCTTGAAGCTGTTGGCCAGATTTTCAGACCTAATTTCGAAACGTCTGTTGAATGAAGGTCATGTACCTAAAGGAAGTTTGAATCTACATATATCTCTCAAAGATTGAAGGGTATACTCCTACATCATATTTTAGCTGGACGATTGATGATGGATGGTTCCTGCATTTGGCATTATATTTTCTTTTCAAGCTTCAATTTTTTGTTTCTATAAAGTCTTTTGTAGATCAGAAACATTACATATTTACAACAAACATTATAGAGTAAAATTCTCAAATAAGGGGGTAAAGTTTGGGGGTCATTCGGGTTCGATGTTTCAAAACTTGCGAATAAGGGTTTAAAAATTTAAAAATATTACTCAGTTTCAATTCGAATGACCATTTTTTTTCCAAAATAAATTACCTTTTAAACTTTTTCTTCACAGAACTTTTTCTAAACGTTTTTTTACCTTTTTATTTTATTTTATTTTACCAAATTTTTTTATTACTCTATGTACTTGTAAAACTAAAAGTTTGAAAGTTAATAAAGAATATTTATCCTTTTTTCTATAAAAAATCAATCTTTTCAGAATGACCCTAAATTTAAAATGGCTATTCATTTTGGAACGAAGAAAGTACCAATTAAGAAATTTTTCAAAAAAGCCATAAGAAATCTCTGTTAAAAAATAAAGGTAGAACATTATTAATTCTTAGTAAATAATGTTGTGAAGTTGGTAATTCTTAACAAATACTCCTTTTATCCCACTTCACTTGAATTAAAATTTTGGGCACAAGATTTAAGGAAAAATAAGAGATAATTAGTGGGAGGAGTTGTGATTATGAAAAGTAAAGTATGAGAAAGAATGAGTAAGAGAAATAGTAAGTTTATTGGTGTTTTAAATATAAAAGTAAAGTGGTGGAGAAAATGTGGGGTATAGTATAATTTTTTTTTGCCATTTTGGGCGGTTCCAAGTGAAGGTGAGACTGTTCTAAGTGAAAGTGGTAAAGACTAAAGAGAAAATTAGTCTCAGGTGAAGCGGAACGAAGGGAGCAAGTGTTAGATTTTTAAAGCAGATTCTTTGTAGATTTTTAAAAGTAGATTTTTAACCTAGTTTCTAACGTTTCTGTTAAAAAGTTCATAATTGCTAATGAACGGAATAAAAGTGACGGGCTAAGCCCAATGTACGAAGCCCAACTATTCAAACATTATTGTTATTGCCATCACATCCTAAGTGGGTCGGCCCAGTTATTGTAAGGCCCGAGACCCAGCAACAGAGATCAGTCGACCTAGCTCATTGTCCGACCTCCTTGGTTCCGACCTAGCTTTGTCCGACATACGATCCATATCTTATTCGGGTATTATCCTGCTATATCTTTCAGTCAGGTCGTCCTAGACCCAAATAGGCGACCTCGACCTACAAGGCTTACGTCGACCTACAGAGTCATAACGTGCCTATAATTCTTTCCATAACAAAAGTCCTACAAATCAGGAGTTATTTACGTACTTAATCTCTTACTCAATCTGATTCGTGATTCTAGGGATTTCATGCAATCCTACTACAATTATAACTCATATCAAAGCCTATAAATACTTCACAACATCAACAGTTTTGAGGTAATTGCTATTTGTTATTCTGAATACATCTTGTTCATTATAATTTATCAGCTCTTAAACACCATACTTACTCTAACGCCCAAGGGTCTAAGCCGGAGACCATTTCGGCTAGTCGTGGGTTCCTTGTTTTCGGTCAAAAGCTAGGAGATCAGTCTTGATTGCTAGACGTAGGCTGATTAAACACGTTTCTTGCGGCATCAGTTTGATTCCATTGCCGAGAAACGAAACTCTTTTGACCTCGAAATCTAATCAAGCAGTAACATGGCTACAGACGGACACACCGCTACACCCTCTACTGAGAGCGAACAAGAGAATACCGGTAGGAATACGAATATTTGCGCCGGAAATCGTAATGCCAATTTGCCTCCTCCTCCACTTGGACGCCATGCTAGAAGGGCGATCCGCTCCAACGATGTTCTTGATGAGTGCTTGGTTTGCCGGATAATAGGAGGCAACGGAAGAGGCCTATGCCCGAGCCAGAAGCGGAGCCACAGCCAAAACGCCTACTGGTAGGTCGAACAGTTGCAGGCGACAATCCAGGTCCCTCAACTAATCACCTTAGCAGGAGAGAAATTTTGTTGAAACGGGCTAGGTTGCTCCAAGGTTTGTTGGATGTTCATGACGAGTTACTCGACATGCCTGAATCTCCTAAGGATGATAGGAGATCGCATCAACCTGCTCCGTCCGTTACCTTCCATAGGCGAGCTAATGGAAGTGCTAGACAGAATGGAGGCCCTAGACCGTCTGTTGAACAACTAAGAATTGAGATGCCCCCTCCTTCTTTCATCAACGTAGATCCCAGTGGCGACCTAAGAGACGTGCTCAACCAGGGAAGGGAGCAAGAGACCGAGTCAGCCTCAAGGAGGCCGCGTGTGGACGAAAGAAATAGGTGAAGGTCGACAGCAAGGCCAGTTAGGTCACCAGCAAGATCAGTTAGGTCGCATTCCCACAAAGAGAGACGGGCTGGAGACGTGACTCCACCTAGGAGTGAAAGGTAGAGGGCCTACTCTCGAAGGGAGCTTCATCGGGATGAAAGGCAGAGGTCCAATGGCGTCTCCTATCAGAGGAACGACGAAGATGCCAGAGAGCTGCTGAATCTGAAAAGAAGGTTGGAAAAAATGGAGGCCGACAGAAAGGAGGATGATGGAAAGGGCGAACGAAACTACAACACTCTTCGACCTTTATCCAGAGAATTGCTCGAGCTAAGGCCTCCCGTGGGTTTCAAGCTGCCTTATTTAGACAAGTATTTGGGAGAGACCAATGCCCTAAATCACATGCAACATTTTGAAGTCACCATGTGTTTGGTCTCCTCCGAGGATGATATGCTGTGCAAGGCACTAACCAGCACCTTCACAGGTGCAACACTGATTTGGTTCCGTGGATTGGCACCGGGCTGCATTACCTCGTGGGAGTACATGAGGAAGAAGTTTCTGGATCGATTTTCCACAACTGGGGAAAGAAAGAAGACGGTCACCGACTTGAACAACCTGACTCAGGCCAAAACGCAAAGTTCAATGAGTTATTACACAAGGTTTAAGGAGATGGTCGACCAAATAGAAGAGGACCTAACAGACAGGGAAGTTATCAAATGCTTCAGGAATGGGGTGTCCTCTCCTGATTTAGACTACGAGCTACAGGTTAGGGGAGTGAATACCGATCGGGAGAGTCGTTTGAAAGGGCCTACGATGTGGCCATAGCTGAGGAAAGAAAGGAAAAGAAGAAAGAGAAGGGCTCCAAGCAATCTGAGGCAGGAGAGTCTAACAAAGGGGGTCAAGCCCAGAATAATGACAACAACAACAAGGGAAAAAATAGAACAAGGGCGACTGAGAGGGTGCCAGAAACTTTCACCCCTTTAACAGTAAGCCGAACTAAAATCATGAATTCAGTCGAGCTGGGCCCACCTGCTCTGATGAACCCAGCAAATAAGTTCAGAAGGGACAATAGCAAGTATTGTGAGTTCCACAAAGATACGGGTCACAATACAGAGGAATGCATGAGTCTGAAGCGTATCATTCAGAAATGGGTCGACAGTGGAAGGCTGGACAGGTTTGTGAAGGGAGCTCGACCTAGCGAAGGCGAGCGAGCTGCAGGGAGTATACCTGAACCAAGGCAGCCTCGATTGAATTTGGGTGTAATCACCGAGCAAACAAGCAATACCGCCCTGAAGCACAAATTTTTTCAGCTAACCAAAGCTCCATACGTGCCACCTAGGAGCTACATCAAAGAAGAAGTCATCAGTTTCTACCCTGACAAGCTAGCTACCAACATGGCATCCAGGGAGAAAGTTCTGGTGATTTCGGGGTTGATAGATGGTTGTACGACGAGCAGAATATTGGTAGATAGAGGGGCTTGCAAGGACATCCTCTACTACAGAACTTTCCAAGAGATGGGACTGATGAAGGAAATATTGTCGCCCTACGATGGTCAGCTTGAAGGCTTCACCAATCATAGGGTGGAAGCCAAGGGGCAGGTCGAGCTGGAGGTCAACATCGGACAACACCCTTTTAGGGTTGTGGCTAAGGTAACTTTCATTGTTATAGATGTGATAAGTGATTATGCTGCTATCTTGGGTATTCCTGGCCAGGTAGCACTAGGAATGGTAGCCTCAATCCCCCATCAGCGAGTCAAGTTTCCTACCTTAGCTGGAGTAGGCTGCGTTCTGAGTACAACTCGAGCTTATCTGGATCACGTCCTACAAACAAGGAAGAAAAGGGAGCTAGAAATTGAAACTCCTGAGGCAAGCTGGAAACTTTCAAAATCTGTCACCACAACATCAAGGCTATCTACAATCACCTGTGTTGACGAGGCGACCTATCACTCACATGACCATGACATGGTCGAGCCGACGCGTCCCTCTCTAAATACTTTGGTCGAAACAAATACAGTTATGGTCGACCAAGTCGTCATAGGCGAGCTAAGCCTTCAGATTGACCAAAACTCGGGGGCCACCACTGGGGAGATTGTAGCTGAATTGGATGATATGATTGATGAAGAAGCTCCACACTTGGGGGTCAAAGAAAGACAAAGGGTTCGTGAAATTATCATCGAGACCCTACAGTTCGGAGATGGTTTTTTTTTTTTTTTTTTTTTTTTTTTTTTTAGAAGGGGATCAACACATATCACCGCTCCCCCCTTGATGCACTTCACAGAGGCGCCTAGCTATGCTAGGGAGGGCAATGTCATTCCCTCTAACCACTGGTGGGGGAATCGAACCCATGACCTCCAGGTTGGAAGCCATGAATCCTAACCATCAGGCTAAGACCCCACGTGCAGTTCGGAGATGGTCTGGAGCTAGAACCTGTGGACGAGCTGGAGGAAGTAATAGCTAATCCTTCTTACCCTGATCAAAAACTCAAAATAGGAAGACAGCTGTCATCTGAAGAGAGCAGAAATAGTCGAGATACTGAAAGAAAGCACGAATGTATTTGCTTGGCGAGTAGAAGATATGAGAGGGATCAAGAAGGAGGTCGATGTCCATAGGCTGGAAGTTAATCCGACCGTCAAACCCCAAGGAGCAGAGGCTATGAAGTTTTGCTCGTGATAAAGAAGAGGCAATAAAACTGGAGGTAAACAAACTTTTAAGTGCAGGTATCATCAAGGAGGCCTCCTATACCACCTAGCTAGCAAACGTGGTAATGGTGAAGAAAACTAATGGCAAGTGGCGTATGAGTGTCGACTTCACCAACCTCAACCTAGCTTGCCCGAATGACAACTACCCTCTTCCCCGAACTGACAAACTGGTGGATTCTATAGCTGGACATACTACTCTGAGTTTCCTCGATGCATATTTGGGCTACCATCAGATAAAGATGCATAAGGATGACGTAGTGAAGACTGCCTTCCAAGCTGCTGGGGGTATATATTGCTACAACATGATGCCATTCGGGCTAAAGAATGCCAGAGCTACCTACCAGAGGATGGTCAACAAGGTCTTTGCAACCCAAATTGGCCGAAACATGGAGGCTAACATCGACGATATGGTCATCAAAACAAAGGCCGGACGTCACATGGTCGACCTAAAGAAAACGTTCGCCAATTTGCGAGCAAACGACATGAAGCTCAATCCAAGCAAGTGCATATTTGGGGTAGCAGCAGGGAAGTTTTTGGGTTTGATGGTCTCTCAAAGAGGTATTGAAGCCAATCCTGAGAAGATTAAGGCTCTGGTCGACATGAAGGAGCCTACATGTATTAAAGAGATGCATCGACTAAATGGTAGGGTGGCAGCCCTAGGTCACTTTATTGCCAAGTCAGCGGAGAGGTCTCTCCCCTTCTTCAAAGCTTGAGGGGGACGAAAAACTTTGAGTGGATGGCCGAATGTTCATCGTCGTGCCAACAACTTAAGGAATACCTCGCCTCTCCTCCGTTATTGTGCAGCCCGGTCATAGGGGAAACTTTATTTGTATATTTGTTTGTTGGCGACCAAGCTGTGGCAGCCGTGCTAGTTAGAGAAGAAGGGGGGCTTCAGAAGCCTGTTTATTATGTGAGCAAGGCCCTATCCAACGTAGAGGGCAGATATTTTAATGAAGAAAAGGTGGCCTACGCCTTGGTCGTTGCATCCAGGAGGCTGCGAGCTTATTTCTTAGCTCACCCTATTGTTGTGTTAACAAACGCTCCCCTAAGGAAGATTTTGCATAAGCCAGAAAGTTCAGGCCGACTACTCAACTGGTCAATAGAGCTGACCGAGTTCGACATTGAGTATAGGCCTCGAAAGACGTTGAAAGCTCAACCTTTGGCAGACTTCTTGGTCGAGCTTACGTTCACCAAGGAAGATAGCGAAGTACGAGCCCCAAGGGGAAGTATGAAGGGAAAGGAGCATGTAAGCCAGCCCACAGTTAGCTTGCCCGACGATTGCTGGAAAGTTTATTCTGATGGGTCGGCAACTAAGAGTGTTAGTGGGGATGGGATTGTTCTAGTCGAGCCAGAGACAGGCAAAGTTTTTTAGGAAGCATTGAGGTTCAAGTTTGAAGCTTCCAACAACCAGGCCGAGTATGAAGCCTTGGTCCCAGCTATTGAATATGCCTAGTATTTTGGGGCGACTAAAGTCATGGCCTACTGTGATTCTCAATTGATCGTGAATCAAGTCAGAGGGGAGTATGAAGTTCTAAACCCTACCCTAGTCAAATACTGCGACCTAGTGAAGGAGTTAATCAAAGACTTGGAATTTTGGGAGATACAAAGGGTATACAAAGGGTAGGTCGAGATGATAACGAGTTGGTCGACCTACTCTCAAAGTTGTCCACATCAGACGAGTAGCATGGAGAGACGATCTCTTATCTAGAGCATCCAGCATACGAAAGGGTCCAAATTCTATGCTCGATTGACGACCTAAGAGGTGGCTGGATTAATACAAAGTGCTGGATCGAGGAAATAAAAGACTACATAGAGAAGGGCGAGCTACCCGCTGACGAGCAAGCAACTAGAGCAATCAAGAAGAAATCTCCAAGGTATGTCATACACAGAGATGCACTATTCAGAAGATCCTTCACAAAGCCGTTGTTGAGGTGCGTTCACCCCATGGTGGTTACTCAGCTTTTGCACGAGGTACATTGTGGAGTCTGTGGTGGACACCCGGGGGCCAGAACTTTGGCCGACAAGCTGATCACTTTGGGTTACTATTGGCCTCACTTGAGAGCAGATTCTCATGATTTTGTTCAGGAGTGTGACAAGTGCCAGAGATTTGCCGACCTACCTAAACTGCCTACAACCGAGCAAACTCCAGTGGTCGCAGCTTGGCCTTTCAGCATGTGGGGATTTGATTTGATTGGTCCCTTCCCACCCGCCCAGGGAAATTGTAAGTACGTGATCGTAGCAATCGACTACTTCACCAAGTGGATTGAAGCCAAGCCCTTAGCCAAGATTACAGAGGAGAACGCCATCAACTTTATTCATGATTATATTTGGTTCGATTTGGAATTCCGCGAGCTATTGTCTCGGATAACGAGCTACAATTCTCTACAGCCTTTGAAATGGAGATGAACAGATTGGGCGTCAAGCATTGGAAGTCGTCAGTGGCATATCCTCATGGTAACGGGCAAGAAGAAGCATCAAATAAACTGGTCCTTTCAGCACTTAAGACGGGCTTAGTTGGTCGAGTTGGCAGATGGTTGGACGAACTTCCCATTGCTCTCTGGGCAGTCCGCACAACCACCCGGGGGCCTACAAGTGAAACCCCATTCGCCCTTACATATGGATCAGAGGCCATGGCACCAGCCGAGCTACAGGTTCCTACAACAAGGGTGGTTTTCTTTGATCACGAACAGAACGACGTCAACAGATTGATCGATTTGGATTTACTCGATGAGAAGCAGGCTACAGCTCAACTACGAATGGTTAACTACAAGCAGAAAACCAAGGGCTACCACGACAAGAAAGTCAAGAAGAGGTCGTTCAAAGTGGGAGACTACGTGCTGAGAAAGATCGAGGTAACAGGAAGGAAAGCAGAGCAGAACAAGTTATCTCCTAATTGGGAAGGTCCTTACGTCGTCACTCGAGTTATCAAAGAGGGAACATACATGATTGGTCACCTAGAGGGTGAAGAGTTGAAACATCCGTGGCATGCTAGCCACCTTATTAAATATTACTTTTAAGTTTCAGTTTTCTGTTTTCTATGTAATCTATTCACTACTTCAATAAAGCTGCAGTTCTATTCAAACAAGTTGTATTATTTCTACGCTTCATTCAGTTCAAGTCCGACTCTTGGTCGACCACAACATTATCTTAAACAGGTCCGACTCTTAGTCGACCTCGTTCTAACATATTCGACTCTTAGTCAATCTCATTCTTCTAACAGGTCCAACTCTTAGTCGACCTCGTTCTAACAGATTTGACTCACAGTCTCTAACAGGTCCGACTCTTAGTCGACCTCGTTCTAACAGATTCGACTCTTAGTCAATCTCGTTCCTCTAACATGTCCGACTCTTAGTCGACCTTGTTCTAACAAGACCGATTCTAAATCGATCTCGTTCTTAACAAACTCGACTAAAGGTGCTTAATCGACCTCGCTCTTAAGTAGGTCCGACCAAAAACTTGTGTTAGTTTCGTTCATCATTCAATCTAGTTCGACATACAAACAAGTATATGGATCGAGGCAAAGAGATTCAGAAAGGTCAACTACGATTGAATAAATAAAGCAAGTCCCCCAAAGCGGGCTAGAACTTGAGCAAATAAATGTTGCGAGTTGAATGCCTCCCTAAAACTGGGCCAAGGCATAGTTTACATAAACCAAACAAAGAATATATTTTGGAACTTGTTCATTACATAAACCAACAAAAATTAAATAGCTGGGTCGTCAGTAGTTTGATCCTGCTGGTCCTTGGCGACCTCCTCCTCTTCGTCCTCTTCCATCTCCTCTGCATCAAAAAATTCCTGGAATATTACGTTGAAGTTTTCTCTTCAATAGGAGGGGCGATCCAGGGCTCACACCCATCTTACTGATCTTGCTGAGTAATAAAGGCTAGATCATTGTCATTGTAAGGTACGAAGGAGTGGCCATCACGAGCTTCACTATCATATTGCTCCTCAGATGCCCATCTGGCTAACTGCTCCAGGGATACTTCAGCTGAGGTATCTACTATGGCTCGATGGGCCATATGACGACGACCTACGTCATAGAAATCTTTAGCTCGGCTAACGATGATATCATAGCATTCATCGCTATTCTTAAAGGCTTCAACGACAGCTTTCTCCCTAGACAGGGCCTCCTCCTCCCACTTTATTCGAGCTGCTTTATTGTCGTCACTCTGCTTGGCTAGAAACTCATTACTCTCCCGAAGCATCTGGGTCACAGCTTCTAGCTCCTGCTCCACCCTCTCCTTGCTCAAACCAGCAGCAACAACATCATTCTTACAAATGGCGAGCTCTTTCTTGGCTTCTTCCAGGCCGACCAAAGCCTCATCCTTAGCTTTCAGAGCATCCTCCTTAACAAGCTTCAAAACATCATAGGATGCATCCATATCACCATACTTCTCCTTCAGCTCATCAACTTCACCGGCTTTCCTGGCATAAGCAGCTGTGGCACCCGTTCCTGCTCTATGGCAGCCCTCCAACCACATTTGGCTTGCTCGACAAGGGTTAGGGACTGCATCCGCAGAAAGAAATTGGTTAGCTCGACAAATAATCACAAGTAAGAGTGATCAACAAATATTGTGACTAAAGTAGTAAAGAAAACAGGCAGAAAGACAAAGTAGTACCTTGCAGTGAGATAGGCCGGACCTAACACAAAAATCTTCAGGAGTGAGCCCCTCCTTAGCAAAATGAGCTAACATATTGGGATCTACGGCCCGTCGCACCACAGCCTGCCCATACCCTAGCTCGGGATATCAGTGGCTTAAATTGTCAATCACAGTGAGTGCGAGCACGTCACTCAACTTTTCCACTTCAGCACGCACAAACTCCACGCTAACCATTGGGGGAGCTTGGGATGGAGGATTATTGGATGTGCCAGCTCCATCATTGCTTGGGCCGAGCCTCGACCTCTTACTTTTAGTGGTAAGGTGTAAGTACGCCAATCCAATTCGCAACCTTTTAGATGCATTTTAATGTAATAAGATTGCATTAAGGGGTGTTTTGGTAAATTCCCGGCCGATCCCGAGACTTCCGGAAACGTTTCATAAGTTTCCCGCGAAGGAAGTACCTTTTGGTACCTTACTCATGCCCAGGGACCTGTGGGGAATAAACCTTTTTGGACCTTTTGGGTATTTAGGCCTGAATGTTCCAGAAACTGGTTTTGGCGCCAAAAGCGATTGAGGCCACCTTGTGTCACGCGACAAGTCGAGGCATGGAAAGTGGCTACGTATAGTCGTGCGACACAAGGTGACCACTAACTGCAGCCTATAAATAGGACCCTCCCCCTCTCAGAAATGGATCCCAACTTCAGCCTACTGTTACTCTGCAGAAATTGCATCGTAACGAACTCCCCAGACACATCTCTCTCTCTCTCACCTTCAACCCACCCAATTCCCTCCAATCTAAACCCCTTTTCTCAAACCAAGCTACTTGAACCTCTTTGCACCAACTCTCTCAGGATCTCAAGGCCAGTAGCAGTGAATTGAAGGGTTCTGTATCTAACTTGATACAGGATTCGTGGAAGCATCAAGGGTAACGAATCTCCAACTCCATCCTCTCTCTTCCTTTAACTCAATTCTCTATAATTTCATTGTCTACTTCTGTTAGGATTCAGTAATTAGACTCCATCTGTCTAGATTACTGAATCCCAATAGCAATCTCTCTGTTTAAGTCATTTGATCTGTGTAATTGAATTGCTCTTGTTGAATACTTGCTTGAATTTGGTGTTCAAACCCCAAAGGGGGTGTGGATCTACCCATATCCACACTCCCGGGGTCGATTTGTTGTTATTTCTATATTTCGTATATAATTTGGTTAATCAATTGGATCTGTATTAGTTGTTGTTGATTCTGGTGTTCATTGTGTATGTTTCTGCAGATGGTCTCTGTGTGTCACGCGACATATTGTTCCAAGGTGATCCTGTGTCACGCGACATATGTGGTCACTGGAATCATGTGTCATACGACATATCATGACCTATTTGCAGAAACCTTTTCAGTTGTAATCTGTTTTAGATTGTTGTAGCAGGGATGTGGCCTCCCTAAATAATGGGTTCACGAGTTGTAAATCTCAATTCATATTAATAAGATGCATGTTTACCACACTTGTTCATTGTCAACACTTGCACAAACTTTGGATTTTGCTTGGATGTTTAATTGAAAGACTCTTCTACGGACGAGGCATGTTGGGTGAACTCTTGGTTCTTCCCAACACGTAACCTGACCCCCGAACACGTGTTTTCTCTCTAAAAAGGTTTTCAATGTTTCCTCTCAAAAACAGCGTGGCGACTCCTTTACTTTCATCATTTTGAAATAAACCAAATTTCGGGCGAGCGCACATTCATAAGGGGAAGGGCATCATCATTTTTCTCGTCGTCGCCTATATCTAGATCGACGAAGTTTGTTGGGATAGACCCAGCTGGTTCAGGAATAGGGCTGGACTCTGAAGTCTTCTCCGAGGAAGCCTCAACCTCAGCCTCCTCTACTTGATTAACATGAGCATCATCAATCAGTTGGAAGGGCCCTGACCCATCTACAGGGATCATCCCAGCACCGACCTTGGGGAGCAACTTTTGGCGATCAACAGCCTCCTTCTCCCTGCTCGCTCGAGCATTGGCCTTCCCGTGAGCCTTCTTGCTCTTTCGTTGGTCGGCCATGCCCACAATGCGATTCATGTTCGCTTGTTGTTCAGAAGTAAGTACTACATAAGACAAGAAAAGGAGAAGTCAACGAAAAATGTTCGAGCTAAATATTGACGAGTAAACAAAAAATTGCGAATAAAAAGAAAAATGAGAGATAACAATTTACCACCAACGTGCTCTCCATTGGTTCTATAGTGATCAGGTGTATTCTTGCAAAAGTGGCATTGGTCTTTGAATCTACCTAAGGCATGGGTTACCCAATCTGGATACCTAAGGCTCCTCACTATTAAGGCCAAGGGGGCCATCTCTCCATCTCCTCCCAACGTCATCTTGTCGGTCTGAATGAAGCTATCTTTATCTATTTGAAGGGCGACCTAGTTAACGGTGCCCCTACGAGCTACCAACGTCAACCTACGGATTAGCTCTTTGCTCCACGCAGGGACCCAGTAATCCTCCTCTTTCATTGCTTCAGAAGAGTCATCTGGCAAATGGAACTCCCACCCCTTTCTACTCTCAACAAGAATCACATGGGTGTTCCATCCCACTACCTTTTCAGGCAAATTAATGAACAGTTTTGGGGCATTCCTTCTAGCAGGGGTGTTGATCCCGTGGGTTCTCTTATCGACTACAACCTTAAAAAATTCCCTAAAAATGTGCACACATGGCTCGTATCCCAAGAATCTAAAAATCATTGTGAAGCAAACGAGCACCCTACAAGTGTTGGCCCCCAACTGCATCGGAACAACCGCCATGCACTCCAGGAACTCACAGATGAATGGATCTAGGGGGAGTCATAGCCCGGTGAAATTACCCGGACTTTTGCGCGCGGCAAGAAAGGGCGGTTGTCTTTCGCGGAGGGTTGGTGTATGAGACCTCGCTTTCGGGAAGGAGAGGATTCGCCACGCGGTTTTGTATTTTGAGCCCAAAAGTTGAAAAACGACTTTAGTGAAAAATGGTGTCATTTTTATTGGCAGCAAATACTTAGGAAAA
Source organism: Adenophora triphylla var. japonica (assembly GCA_022495995.1). NCBI lineage: Eukaryota > Viridiplantae > Streptophyta > Magnoliopsida > Asterales > Campanulaceae > Adenophora > Adenophora triphylla. Next base: position 61,782 of record JAFEMH010006559.1, read on the forward strand.
AGCTTTGAAAAGGGGTGTCATTTTTATTGGTAGAAAAAATGAGGAAAAGGCTTTTTGAGTACCAGAGATTGTTAGGTTCGGAGGTCACGTTACGTTTCGGAAAGAGTATTTTGAGATCACCCGAAATGCCTCGTATGACGAGTCTTTCTACCTTTCTCGAAAATGTGTGCGTGTGTGTGTGTGTTTGCATTTTTGAAATAGGGGCTTGAATGACAAGCTTAATCTTGGTTTGAATGTCAAACGTTGATTTTTGTGATTCTGTTTGGAAAGGCGAGCGTTTGAATAACAAACGTCGGTTTTGGAGTTTTTTAGGAAAAGTAGCGCGAGTGCTGATTTTAACTGTTTAACTTAAGTGTCAAATGTTGACTTTTAAGAAAAGAGCGTTTGAATATCAAACGTCGGATTTTGAGTTTGAAGATGATCGTTTGGATGCCAAACGTCATTTCGCGCGTTTTTGAAAGAGAGTTCGAATGTCGAACTCCGGTTTTGAACCGGGCATTTCATTGCTAGCAATTTTACGGGAAAAAAGCATTAAATGATTTTGAGTGTCAAATGTCTGCTTTTAAGTTTGAAGATGATCGTTTGGATGTCAAACGTCATTTCACGCGTTTTTGAAAGAGAGTTCGAATGTCGAACTCCGGTTTTGAACCGGGCATTTCATTGTTAGCAATTTTACGGGAAAAAAGCATTAAATGAGTTTTGAATGTCAAATGTCGGCTTTTAAGTTTGAAGATGATCGTTTGAATGCCAAACGTCATTTCGCGCATTTTGAAAGAGAGTTCGAATGTCGAACTCCGATTTTGAACCGGGCATTACATTGTTGGCGATTTTACGGGAAAAAAGCATTAAATGATATGCGATCAACGAATCATTTTTGCGACTCGGACTTTGATAAGTAAATACTATCATGAGCCGAACGGCTCGGACTTGTAAATGACAGTATTTAAAGTGCGATATCGACGGAATCGAACGACCCGAAATTGTAAAGTGCGTTCAACGAGTCAAATAGCTCGGAATTGTAAAGTTGCGTAAAAAGTAAATGAAGATCAACGGATCAAACGATCCGGAATTTGTAAATGACATAAGGTAAATGACGTTCAACGGATCAAACGATCCGGAATTGTAAATGACATAAAAAGTAACGGAACGGGGCCGGAACGCCGTTTTAACCCGAGATTACTTCTCTTACGGGAAGAGAAGAGGATCAAGGACTAAAATGTATCGGACCCCGTTAGACGGTGACGTCTACATTTCAACAACGTTCGTCCGAAATGGTTGTAGCGACTGGCGCATAAACCGAGACGAAACGAGTGTTTAGGGATAGAGAGCACTACCTATGGCTAGGGTCAGCTCCTTTGACTCGGTGGGCGTATACGGGATACGAAAAGGTGTTTGGAATGGTGTTTCGAGGTGGTGGGGGTTGTATTTGGTTGAAATAGGGAGTTTTCACGCAAATCGAGGTGAAATAGGGGCTTGGATGACAAGCTTAATCTTGGTTTGAATGTCAAACGTTGATTTTTGTGATTCTGTTTGGAAAGGCGAGCGTTTGAATAACAAACGTCGGTTTTGGAGTTTTTTAGGAAAAGTGGCGCGAGTGCTGATTTTAACTGTTTAACTTAAGTGTCAAATGTTGACTTTTAAGAAAAGAGCGTTTGAATATCAAACGTCGGATTTTGAGTTTGAAGATGATCGTTTGGATGCCAAACGTCATTTCGCGCGTTTTTGAAAGAGAGTTCGAATGTCGAACTCCGGTTTTGAACCGGGCATTTCATTGTTAGCAATTTTACGGGAAAAAAGCATTAAATGATTTTGAGTGTCAAATGTCTGCTTTTAAGTGTGAAGATGATCGTTCGGATGTCAAACGTCATTTCGCGCGTTTTTGAAAGAGAGTTCGAATGTCGAACTCCGGTTTTGAACCGGGCATTTCATTGTTAGCAATTTTACGGGAAAAAAGCATTAAATGAGTTTTGAATGTCAAATGTCGGCTTTTAAGTTTGAAGATGATCGTTTGAATGCCAAACGTCATTTCGCGCATTTTGAAAGATAGTTCGAATGTCGAACTCCGATTTTGAACCGGGCATTACATTGTTAGCGATTTTACGGGAAAAAGCATTAAATGATATGCGATCAACGAATCATTTTTGCGACTCGGACTTTGATAAGTAAATACTATCACGATCCGAATGGCTCGGACTTGTAAATGACAGTATTTAAAGTGCGATATCGACGGAATCGAACGACCCGAAATTGTAAAGTGCGTTCAACGAGTCAAATAGCTCGGAATTGTAAAGTTGCGTAAAAAGTAAATGAAGATCAACGGATCAAACGATCCGGAATTTGTAAATGACATAAGGTAAATGACGTTCAACGGATCAAACGATCCGGAATTGTAAATGACATAAAAAGTAACGGAACGGGGCCGAAACGTCGTTTTAACCCGAGATTACTTCTCTTACGGGAAGAGAAGAGGATCAAGGACTAAAATGTATCGGACCCCGTTAGACGGTGACGTCTACATTTCAACAACGTTCGTCCGAAACGGTTGTAGCGACTGGCGCATAAACCGAGACGGAACGAGTGTTTAGGGATAGAGAGCACTACCTATGGCTAGGGTCAGCTCCTTTGACTCGGTGGGCGTATACGGGATACGAAAAGGTGTTTGGAATGGTGTTTCGAGGTGGTGGGGGTTGTATTTGGTTGAAATAGGGAGTTTTCACGCAAATCGAGGTGAAACGGGGGCTCGGGAGAGGGTGAAAAGGGTTTGGGCCGTGGCTGTGGTGAATTTGGGTGAAATTTTGTTGTTGTCAAAATGTTTAACAGCCCTCTGTATTTATAGGGTAAATTTGCAAAAGAGTCCGGATGGACTTAGGCTGAATTCTAGGGGGTTTTGTGAAACTTTGGAAACTGGAGGGACTTGCTGGCAATTCTGGATTATCTGCAAAAGAGTCCGGCCGGACTTGGACTGCATACCTGGGGTATTTTAGTCTTTTCACACTGAAATGTGATTGAGGTTGACAAGGGAGCTGTGGCATGAGTGCCACGTGTCCTGTGACTCACCAGGTTTCCCCGGTTTTGCCCCTTTTTTAAATAACTATCCGGAAAATGTCCGAAATGCCCCCGGAAAGTGTCGGAAAGTGCGTTTTTCAGGGAAAACTATACTTTTACCTCCGGCGACGTGTGTTGTGTACGCTTTGACGTTGGGATGCATGGGGCAGTTCCGGGACGTCTCGTTGGCTTGAGAACGGGGAGCTTAACGGGTTCCGGTTAACCTGGAGCGGGCCAGTTAACAGATTCCGGTTAACTTCTAACGGATTTTGACGATCCGGATTTGGGTTCTTACAGTTAACCTTTCAGCGACGTCACTTTCGGAGGAAGTGGGGTCGTTGAAAAAAGATAAGGATCCAAATCGGGGGATGCCTTACTTTGAAAGACATGGGCGGTCAGCTGGCTGGACCCTTAGAGGACGTTTGGTAGGACGATTAAAGCACCGGATAGGATAAATAATACGAAAGATAGTGTTTGGTACGTTTTTAAGCTTTCGGATAAATTAGAAGGGTGGGAAGGATAAGGGACTTATCCCCTGCTTATTTATCCCTACTAAGGGGGTAGTATTATTAACACAGGTAAAAAAAAAACACGTTCAATTTTATCACATCTCAAATATACCCCTTTATAAATACAAAAGCCTCATCAATTGTCAAGACTAACCTAAAATATCCTACTCGTTTTTTTCTGGCGGCAATATTTTCTCGCGGTAACAACGAACAGGTAAGAAATCGTCAATTTTTCAGATGGGTTTTTGATGAATTGGTTAACCTAGAAAGGAATTGGTGATTGATCGATTATTTGTGGAGTTGTTTGTATTCTCCCTGCTTTTTCTGGTATAGTTTCTCTGTTTCTCAATTGATGAACCCCATGTGCTTTGTATTCCTTGTGTTGTGCATTAGTTGTTTTTGCTTTGTTCTTGCCATGGAGATACAGGGGATGATTTGATGGTTGCAGAATATTGGTTCAGTGACCATCCAAGTTTTTGTACGCTCGCCGATTTTTTTTAGAAAAAATTAGGAGTCGCCACGCCGTTTTAAAGGAAAACATTGAAAACCTTTTAATATTGAGAAAATGGGTTCGGGGGTCAGATTACGTGTTGGGAAGAACGTTTGGCGTTCACCCAACATGCCTCGTCCGTAGACGAGTCTTTCTAATATTCAACATCCAATTCATTCATAAGTGTGTGCGATTGTGTGAGACAAAATGTGATAAAATGCATTTTGATGCTTTGTATTATTGATGAAATGAGAGAATTACATCTTGTGAGCCACTTGGTACGGGGGGCCACATCCCAATTATATTGGAAATGGATTTACTAAATCACAGAAGTCGAGGTTTAACACTCAAGAGGAGTATGGATATAATTGATCCATACTCGTCTCGAGTGACTAAACCAAACATATCAACATCACTCGGAATCACAGATTGAACATGGATATCAAAATGTTAATCAGCAACTAACAACAATCAAATGTCCAGCCATGAAATAATAGAGATCTAAACATGGGAAATCCACACTCTATTTGAAGTATCCAAACACCAGCATAACATGAACAGCCAAAATGCATTATTATGAGGATGGATATCACACTCAGTGACCAAAACAAACAAGCTCGACCAAAACCAAAATCACACAGATCAGTACCTTTCAAAATCATGGGCTGAGCATGAACATTAAAATGTGATCAAGCAATCGTAACAATGTAATTGCACAACCATGGTATAGATTGCACAGCCATGGTATAAAATAGATTACATGAAAAATCCACACTCAGATGAGTGTGAATATAGATGATTCACACTCATCTTTGTGTTTAAATCACAAACAATCCAATTCAAACCACTATATATGTAAAACATCACAATTAGAACAGGACTAACTCAAGTGTACATCAAGGCAGAACACATCTAAACCCATATTCACAAACTGCACATGAAGAACTGGGAAAGAGCATGGGATTAATAGGCAGCAAGGAGATGAAGAGTGAGATTTAGGGATTACCCTCGTAGTGTCCACGATCCCTACACCCAGTTCGGTGTAGAGAGCTTCAAATCAGCTTCGAGAAATGCCTTCGCACTCTCGACATTGAGAGCCGCCCGCGAGGCTTCAAGTGTCTGCGCGTGATTGTGTAGAGTCGGTATATGAGAGACAGAGAGTTGTGAGCTTTGTGGGTCGTCTTCTGAGTACAGAGAGAGGACGGTGAGGAAGATTGAGGGAAACAGGGATGTTGTTTGGGGCGGTGCAGCTTTGGGTAGAGGAAGAGATGCCTGGTGGAAACAGTTGTTGTTGGAGGTGGTTTTAGAACAGGGGATAAAGCGGTGCTTTGGGGCTTGGCCGGAATAGAGGGAGAGAACGGATTAGGGAGATTTGAAGGGGATTAGGTTTCTGGTGAGGGAGACGGCAATGGTGTTGAGTGGTGATTGTGAGGGAACTCGTGAGGGAACTCGTGAGGGACGATTGAGGAAGATGAAGAATGGCTTTGGGTCGCCGGAGAGAGAGATGAGTGAGGAAGGCGATTTAGGGAGAGGGGGCTAGGTCGCCATTGATTCCGTCTAGAGAGAGAGTAGTTAGAGAGTGAGCGTGTCCGGCGAACTGGTTTAGGGATAATGGAGAGAGCGATGAAGGCGGGGAAGGTCGCCGACCAACGGATTGGGGAAGAAGACGACGATTAGAGAGAGAAAGCAATCTCTCTCTGTTTGCGTCTTGAGAGAGAAGGCGAGCGGCTAGTGAGAGAAAATGAACCTTCCCCTTTTTGTCTATGTGTTTTGTGAGAGAGAGAGATTGGTGATGGCGGTGAGTTTTGGTCGGAATTTATTGGTGAGGTCGACGAATTGACGCCATTTGTGTTTAGAGAGAGAAAGCTTGGTTACGCCATTTTAGCATTTAGAGAGAGAGAGATTGGTGTCTCTGTTGCTTTTTGTTGTTGTTTCTTTGAGGAAGAAGGAAGAAGAACGATTGGGGAGGGGAGTCTCTCTGTTCTTGCGTATAGAGAGAGAGAGAGTGAAGTGAGAGAGAATGAAGTGAGTATTCCTTAGTGAGTAAGAAACTGAGTTTCTTTATTTTCGTGTGTGCCCCCCCCCCTCTCCTTTGTAAATGGGATAAAATCCCTTATTTATAATTGTTTTTGGAATTAGTTCCTTCTAGAAATGTGCTAGAAATGTGCCAAGTGGCAAAATCTGGACCCTTCCTTAAAGGCCCAAATTGAATAATTCTTTCTAGGTCCTTTCGTAGCGAGAAACTTATAAAAAGTCCCCGAAAGTCTCGGAATGAACCGAAAATTTACCAAAACGCTCCCTAGCGCACTTTTATTGAGTAAAAGGCACTTTCATTAGGTCGCGAGTTCGGATCGGGGTACTCACAGAGCCCCTCGGCGACGTCACTTCCATGGGAAGTGGGGTCGTCGACAAAAATGAGAATCCCGAGCCGGACACGAATGGCGGGGAAAAAGATGACCAAGATGGTCGAATGGCTGGACCTAGTGATAGGCTACCTACGTATCCTTAAGAGGAATCAAGCCGGTCGTAGTTCGGGTCTTTGACCCTGGAGTGACTGTTTTAGGATGTCAACCTGGCGAGCGAGTTCTGCAGTCGATTGCTGAAAGAAACTCTGCTGGGGATAAGAGATGACCATTTTGGTCTGATGGCTGGAGTTGTATATCCGCTCTGCTGGGGATAGGAATGACCATTTTTGGTCTGAAATTGTATATCCGCTCTGCTGGGGATAAGAGATGACCATTTTCGGTCTGATGGCTGAACCTAATGATAGGCTACCTACGTATCCTTAAGAGGAATCAAGCCAGTCGTAGTTCGGGTCTGTGACCCTGTAGTGACTATTTTGAGGTGTCAACCTGGTAATGATGGCGTTTTAGGTGCCTCAGACCTTGAAGATGGCGTTTTAGGTGCCTAGGACCTTAATGATGATGGCATTTTAGGTGCCTCAAACCTTGATGATGATGGCGTTTTAGGTGCCTCAAACCTTAATGATGATGGCGTTTTAGGTGCCTCATACCTTGATGATGATGGCATTTTAGGTGCCTCAGACCTTGATTTGAAATGTTTTCCCTTAATGGTTTGCTGTCGAAGGAGAGGGTGACCGTTTTGGTCGGGTGGCTGGACCTAATGATAGGCTACCTACGTATCCTTAAGAGGAATCAAGCCAATCGTAGTTCGAAATCTACTCGAGATTCCGTTGGCTTTTGGGATTCCGTTAACTTTGCTGGGGATTTTGTTAGCCTTCGCTGGGGAAAAATCAGATGTATTCGTCGGAGAAATCGGCCTTACGTTTTACTGCCGGGGAATGATTTTGATGAAAGAAACGGGATTCCGTTAACTTTATCGGGGAGATCGGACTTACGTTTTACTGCCGTGATTGAAATTGATGAAAGATACAGGATCCCGTTATCTTTTTCGGGGAGATCGGACTTACGTTTTGATCGGACTTACGTTTTACTGCCGTTATTGAAATTGATGAAAGATACGGGATCCCGTTATCTTTCTCGGGGAGATCGGACTTACGTTTTACTGCCGGGGAATGATTTTGATGAAAGAAACGGGATTCCGTTAACTTTCTCGGAGAGATCGGACTTACGTTTTACTGCCGTGATTGAAATTGATGAAAGATACGGGATCCCGTTATCTTTCTCAGGGAGATCGGACTTACGTTTTACTGCCGTCGAATGATTTTGATGAAAGAAACGGGATTCCGTTAACTTTCTCGGAGAGATCGGACTTACGTTTTACTGCCGTGATTGAAATTGATGAAAGATACAGGATCCCGTTATCTTTCTCGGGGAGATCGGACTTACGTTTTACTGCCGTCGAATGATTTTGATGAAAGAAACGGGATTCCGTTAACTTTCTCGGAGAGATCGGACTTACGTTTTACTGTCGTGATTGAAATTGATGAAAGAAACGGGATCCCGTTAGCTTTCTCGGAGAGATCGGACTTACGTTTTACTGCCGTCGAATGATTTTGATGAAAGAAACGGGATTCCGTTAACTTTCTCGGAGAGATCGGACTTACGTTTTACTGCCGTCGAATGATTTTGATGAAAGAAACGGGATTCCGTTAGCTTTCTCGGAGAGATCGGACTTACGTTTGACTGCCGGGGAAAAAGGTGACCGTGTTAGTCAAATGGCTGGACTTATGGTAGGCCACCAATGTATCCCGAATGGGAATCAAACCTGTACGTAGTCGTTAAAGAGGTGACGATAACGAGAGGCCACGGGCTTTGTACCCAAGATTGACTGTATTTGGGAGTCACCCGAGGTTTGACTGGTATCTGGGAGTCACCCGAGGTTTGACTGTTATCGGGGAGTCACCCGAGGATTGACTATTTTTGGGAAGTCACCCGACGATTGACTATTTTAGGGAATTCGCCCGAGAGATTGACTATTTTAGGGAAGTCGCCCGAGAGATTGACTATTTTAGGGAAGTGGCCCGAAGATTGACTATTTTGGGTAAGTCGCCCGAGGATTGACTATTTTAGGGAAGTCGCCCGAATTTTGACTATTTTAGGGATGTCACCCGAAGATTGACTATTTTGGGGAAGTCGCCCGAGGATTGACTATTTTAGGAAAGTCGCCCGAGGATTGACTATTTTAGGGAAGTCGCCCGAATTTTGACTATTTTAGGGATGTCACCCGAAGATTGACTATTTTAGGGAAGTCGCCCGAGAGATTGACTATTTTAGGGAAGTCACCCGAAGGTTGACTATTTTAGGGAAGTCGCCCGCGAATTTGACTGTTTTGGGAGTACCCGAATTCTGACTATTTTAGGGAAGTCGCCCGAAGATTGACTATTTTGGGGAAGTTGTCCGAGGATTGACTGTATTTGGGAGTCACCCGAGGTTTGATGATAATGCTCTTTAGAAAGTAATTGACCAAGATATGCTTTCATACCTGAGTTGTGCTTACCTGTAGCTGCCGGAAGGACTGAGGCTACGGCTGATGGTGATGAAGAGTTGTTGGATCGCCGTTCGCGGGACGGTCTTTGTTGGCGATTTGCTGTCTTTGGAGGCATTTGTCGGATAGGACATGAACTTTGCTGTCAGATTGCCATGGAAGATGGATTTTGCTGATGGTTTGGCGACGGGGCTGATGACTTTTTGATTTTGAGAGGGACGGACCCGAGGATTCTTGAGTTGAGGGATGGACCCGATGATTTTTGACTCTGAGGGGTGGACCCGATGGTTCTTTGACTTGAGGGGTGGACCCGAGGATTTTTGGTGAAAGGGGTGGACCCGATGAATTTTGACGAGAGGGGTGGACCCGATGGTTCTTTGACTCGAGGGGTGGATCCGATGGTTCTTTGACTTGAGGGGTGGACCCGAGGATTTTTGGTGGAAGGGGTGGACCCGATGATTTTTAACGAGAGGGGTGGACCCGATGGTTCTTTGATTTGAGGGGTAGACCCGATGATTTTTGACTCGAGGGATGGACCCGATGATTTTGATAAAAGTGGTGGACCCGATGGTTCTTTGACTTGAGGGGTGGACCCGAGGATTTTGATAAGAGGGGTGGACCCGATGGTTCTTTGATTTGAGGGGTGGACCCGAGGATTTTTGTCTTTTAAGGGTTGGACCCGAGGAATTTTGACTTTAAGGGGTGGACCCGAGGATTTTTTGGCTTGAGGGATGGTTTGCCGTGCAAGGGACAGTCTTTTGTGGATGATCTTCCGTCCACTCGTGGAGACTCGGATGAAGACGTGCCGATTCGTACAGGACTTGATGAAGGTGCGCCCACGGGAACAGGCTTTTGAACGAAGATCTGCCCATGAGAACGGGCTCTTTGAAGGTCTGCCTATGAGAATGGATTCTGAGTGAAGATCTGCCCATGAGAACGGGTTCTTGATAATGATCTGCCCATGATAACGGGCTTTTGATGATGAAACGCCCTTGAGAATGGGCTCTTGGAGATGGTTTGCCCTTGAGAATGGGCTCTTGGTAATGATCTGCCCGTTGGAATGGGCTCTTGATGATGAAACGCCCTTGAGAATGGGCTTTTGGAGATGGAGCGCCCTTGAGAATGGGCTTCTTGTGAAGATCTGCCCATGAGAACGGGCTCTTGATGATGAAGCGCCCTTGAGAATGGGCTTTTGGAGATGGTTTGCCCTTGAGAATGGGCTTTTGGGGATGAAGCGCCCTTGAGAATGGGCTTTTGAAGATGAAACGCCCTTGAGAATGGGCTTTTGGAGATGGTTTGCCCTTGAGAATGGGCTATTGGTGATGGAGCGCCCTTGAGAATGGGCTTTTTGTGAAGATCTGCCCATGAGAACGGGCTCTTGATGATGAAGCGCCCTTGAGAATGGGCTTTTGGAGATGGTTTGCCCTTGAGAATGGGCTTTTGGGGATGAAGCGCCCTTGAGAATGGGCTTTTGAAGATGAGGCTAAAGAGCCCTAATGCTTGGAGATTGAAGCAGCTGAAACTCTTTTTGACGAGCATTGCTTGGAGACTGAGGTAGCTAAGGCTCTTTCAGATGGTGCTGATAAGTCTGAAGAAGAGACTGATGAAGATGATGAAGGCAGAAAGTGCCACTTGCAAGGTTTGAACTCTTTGTCCAGATTGTGATTTGAGGAGCAATCCCCATGATCAGATTATGATCACCTGATTATTGTACCCTGTGGGGGAAAACACAACACTCTAGGCACTTTGCATTTTATTCAATTATTAGGATTTTAAATTTTGCTTATGCATTATTAATCTTATGTTGCACAAGTCCGTCTCAGCTGGGGATGGAAGGGAAGTGAGGTTTTTTTTTTTTCTTTTTTGCAAGGCTTGACAAGCGGATATGTATGGGGCAATTATGCTATGATGGATTGTGTATGGGATGAATGTATATAATGGTGTATGGGTTGGACCCTCTCCCATGAGGTGGGGAAATGTATGAGTGATGGTGTATGGATGGTGCAGCCTAGGCAAGTCGGGGATGCTCCAGGGAGTACTGGTGGCAGCAGGTTGATTGTTGTTGAGAATAACAAAGTGTATCGCGCGTCCGAGGAGGCAAGCAGCAGAGCATGTGCAGAGAATGATCCCGGTTTTGAAGGGATGACTAGGCGAAGCCCCAGATCTTGATGAGGTGACCATGGCGAAGCCCCAGTTGATGATGCAAAGCAAACCCGGAGGAAATCTGGTAAAGAGAGCCTGAGAGAACAGCTTAACAAAAGCCCCAGCTTGAAGAGATTCAATGCATCCCTATTGCAGACAGAGTCATCTTGTGGCCGAGGAGGCGACCCATCGTTTCATACCGCAGTCAATCAGTCACTGGACAAGACTCGGAAATGTATATGTGCAGGGGCACATTTTTCGAAGGTGGGAATGGATCCCGAATTCGTGTATGACGCTCTCGCTTTTGGGTTTGACTCTTTTGGGAGAGTATAAGCATCACAAGGTGTGAAAAAGTGTATGGAAGCCCCTGCAGACAGAAAGACAGTGTTTGGCTCTATTTTCCTATGATGTAGAAAGAGAAGACTTGTCGAGACACTTGAAAACTTGTCATATTCGTGATGATCACAAGGCTGCTTAAAACCCTTTATCGATGTTCGGGTTATTCAAACACTAATCCTGATATGGACAAATATTTTGATTAATCACAAGGAGAAAACCAACTGATATCGAGAATCAAGCTTGGAAGGATGGAAAGTGTATAGGGACGGCCCTCGCGGAGACCGAATTTTTTGAGATTTGTTTGTGATTTCAACCGGACCAATTATGGTTGCCTACGTTCCCCTCCTGACGAGGAGCTCAGGTCGCCGTAGTTCGGGCAAGTCCCGATTGAAAAGAGAACGAATGTTGAAATTCGAGGATCTGGACCTTTGAGGATTTTGAGGGTTTGGAGAATTGAAAAACATGTCCTCCTGGAGTGTAGATGAAAGACACGGATGCGGAGCCCCATTGGGACATCCATGGCAAGTGTTTGCGGAGGAGAAATGAAATATGCTCACATGAAGTGTCGAAGGGAAGGATTGAAATTACACAATCTTTGATTGAGGATCATTTGAGCCGAGATAGATTTGGCTCCAATTTAAGCGAGCAATGAAGCATTAATCTGATTTAAACCTCGAAGATGTTGGAATGAAATTACTATCCGGTAGGGACTGTAGCTGGGTTTCCGGGCTTCGATCGGCAATCGGGTAATTTTGGAAGTCATGACCTCTTAAAGTGAGAGGTCGGCTGGGCCTTTTACTGACTGAACCTCTAAAGATGAGAGGTTGGCTTGCAGGGATGTGTTTGAGAAATCTATGGCGGGGAAGATTGATTGCTTCTAAGAATGAGAGGTCAAATTTTGACTTTGGCCAAAGGCGAGGGTAATGGTAATGGGAATATCCTCTAAAAGCGAGAGGATGGCTTGGGATTGGTCGAGGAAATGGGAATATCCTCTAAAATCGAGATGATGGCTTGGGATTGATTTAAGGTAATGGGAATATCCTCTAAAATCGAGAGGATGGCTTGGGATTGATTTAAGGTAATGGTGAGAGGAAGTCCAAGCTATCGAGAACTTTTCGCGAACTTGCGAGAATTCAGGCTCCTTTTTGATCATTGGAGAGCTTCTTGAGAAGTCGGGGACTTTTGCTGAATTGTGAGGATCAACAGTCCTTTTTTTTTTGAAGTTCTTGCTTGAACTTTTCTCTTTCTTTTTTTTAAAAGCCTCCTGAGACGTTGAGGATTCTTGCTGGATTGTGAAGATTTAAAATCCTTCTTTTCATAACTTGGAAGGCCTCCTGAGAAGTTGAGGATTATCTTTGTCCTTCCTTCACGACTTGAGTATTTTACGCGTCCCTGACTCTCGAAGCTAACTTCCTGGCATTGCTTGGACTTCTCTCAGCAAGGAGCGAAGGTGATGGCTAAAAAGGGTTTCAAAACATGCCGATCTTGAAATGAAAGGGTATTGTTTAGTGAGGGTGAGGTAATGGCTTTCCTATGGGTGAAAGGCTTCAACCGCAATCCTTACCGGATGAACTAAACGAGATTAAGTCTTCATTGCTTGCTTAAGCTTTAAATGAGAAAAGATCTGTGCCAATTCATCGAGCAGCGAGGTGATGAGGATGATGAAAGAGATGTGAGCATATGAGATGCAAGATGGGGAGTTGGTAAGTCCCAATTTGAGAAGGGTATCAATTGATTTTCTCATTCCGATTAATTTAAACATGAGTCATTTCAAAGCATTAGTGGTTGAGCAGCACAAGTGATCATCTAGGATAAAACCATTTCAATTAAATGTAACGTGGGTGTGCTAGTGATGTCTCGAGTCTAGCAAGAAGAGAAACAAAGATTTTTATCATTGAAAGAAAAGACTGGTCCATCTTGGACTTGACAGACTCGACGACAACGTAAAGGACACTCTAGAACCTATGATGCTGACTGACTGACTTCTCTGTCTTCAGATGGGAGGGCCTCTTGAACTCTGCCGATATTACGAAAAAGGATTGATGGTGACACTGGGGTAAGGACCCTTCTCAATCTTCCCTTCGTCCATGAGCCCTTGAATGACCACCTTCAAAGTTTTGCAATCATTGGTGGTATGACCAGGATATTGGTGATAGAGGCAAAACTTGCTAGCGTCCAACTTGGATTTGCGACGAACAGGATTGTAATTCACCAATGGCTGGATAAGTCCTCCGCTTGCTAAGATTTCAAAGAATTCCTCTATAGGGATCCCCACATCATCAAAGCGCTGCTTTTCTCTCTTTTTCTGAACCATCTTTGGAGGTGACTCGGGTGTTGGCACCTTTTGCCGACTGGGAGCCATGGTGGGAGCGAAGGACATTTGATTCCAAAGCGGGGCCCTAGCAGTCGAGTACGGGGTTGTTTCGAATGCGACCACATCGGCGACGAGCCGAAAGCATAAGAGGAGCCCATCGCTGATTGAGAAAACCCTCCCACGAGGTTGAAGCCGATTAGCGGAAACGGTAGAAGTTCATCTGGCTGAACCGATTCTGGAGCGAGGGTGCGGGACCACGATACCGGGTGTTACCCTGGGAGTGAGGACCATGGGACTGACCCTGCTGATACTGAGAACTCGGAAGCAACAAACCTTGACTGTTCGGAAGTTGGGACCCAAACTGGCTTAGAGGCGCAGAGGCATCGGGAACTGGTGAGAAGGCCAAATCATGGGAAGTCAGCCGTGGTCCTCCCACTAAACCAAAACTTGCCTGTGGGCTTGACTGCACACCATGACTCGGAACTTGAGTTGGACGAAATGTTGGAGCAAGGGGAGGAAGGGAAACATTCCTGGTCTCGACATCAAACTCATTGGTATCGGTAACCTCCTCATAAGTCCCATCAGCACGTCGAATCGTGGCAATACCGCAGCATCTCATTGTTTCCACCAATGTGGAATGTGCTGCCTCTTTTCTAGCTTTAGCGGCTTGAATGAGTAACTGGGCCTCATGCCCTCTAACTAGAGCAGTTTCCAAATTAGCCCTCATCTTTTCCATCGACATATCATGCATGCCTTGCTGAACCATGGCAGATGAACCCTTAAATTGAGTAGTCATACTCTTTTCCGCACTGGGTATCTCTGAAATTGAAACGGATGCAAACTCTGCGACACCGCAAGCGCCTCAAGACGCGAGCTAAACGAGCACTGGGAGCCGGAGCGCACACCCAACTTGCCGTAACTGGAGGGGAGAGAGCGATTATAAGGCGGAGGATAGAGAACTTTGAGGTGGTATGGGAGAGGGAGGAGTACGGAAGGAGATGGACTCATGCAACATCTTTTTGTTTTTGTTTTTGTTTTTGTTTTTTTGTTTTTTTTTATTAATCCTAGAGATGGTTGGAAAAGGGGGACACCTTCTTTTTCGCATTCTACACTATTCCTGGACTAGTGGGCCCCATCACTATGTCTATAAGCCCCTCGTATTCCACCTGTATTTCGACTTCCCAGGGCGGACAGCCCCGGGCGAGGGTCCTATAGGGCAAGCGGGTCCCACCGATCGAAAAGAAAAATGATCCTAAAAGTCTGGCGGGTAATCGAGTCTTAACGAGCATTCGATGTAAATTACGGACAAAGCTGATGTCAATGTCAAGATCATGTCCGAGGGCTCGACAAAAAGTCGGCATGATTCGGACTGATAAATGTCCACAATTGATCTTGACTCGTCGTCAATTAGGCCGTAATTAGGCATGGAATAATCGTTAATTCTTGATGACTTCGATGTCATCTTTGGGAGTCGATGTATAATTTGTGCCGGTCAGTCAAAGTCAAGGCGCCGATCAATATACGGTCAAAGCCCGCGACGAAAACCGGCGGGACTTCGGCGATTAGGGTCCCGAAAGATATTGACGTGGTAGGCCGACTAAGGCTTGAAAGGAAAGGTCTATACACGAGACGGGGCATGACACGGACCCGGACCAAAAACCAACCGGGTCTCGGACAAAGTGTGTCACGGACAAGTGCATGGTCGACACGAGGCTCCATGGGATGTTTGGGTAGTCCCGTGCTTGCACCGAGAGGCGTAATAAGACCAAACGGGCCGCTACAGGGATTTTCCTGGGTTAGGGACGTAGTGTGCAGTGTAAGGCCAACGTGCGCGTAGTGTGCGGACAATCTATCTTCCTTTTTTGAGTAAAAACAGAAATTTTCATGTGTCTTGAAAGCATGATGCATGCAAAAGATTTCGAAAATGTTTTTTTTTTTTCTTTTTCTTTTTCTTCTTTTTTTCTTTTTTTTTTTCTTTTCTTCATTTTTTTTCTTTTTTTTCTTTTCTTTTCTTTTCTTTTTCTTTCCCTTTTTACTTTTTTTTTCTTTTTTTCTTTTTTTTTCTTTTTTTCTTTTTTCTTTTTTTCTTTTTTTCACTTTTTTACTTTTTTTTTACTTTTACTTTTACTTTTACTTTTACTTTTTTGCTTTTTTACTTTTACTTTTACTTTTACTTTTTTGCTTTTTTACTTTTTTACTTTTTTTTTTTTTTTAAACAATGATACCGGCACGTGGCTTCATTAGACCATAATTCATCCCAAGCCTCGGGTTAGGAAGCGATACAGGAAGCTTAATGGTTTCCACCTATATATCAAATACAATTTTTTTATTATTTTTTTTTAAGATAAAGCACCAAATGCATTTGCTCACATATAATGTCACCAACAAATGCACACACAAATGAATGAGAATGATGTTGAACACAAACGAAAGTTTGACCCACTTTTTTGAAAAACAAGTTTCAAATCTCCCCAGCGGAGTCGCCACTGTTTGTACGCTCGCCGAAATTTTTTAGAAAAAATTAGGAGTCGCCACGCCGTTTTAAAGGAAAACATTGAAAACCTTTTAATATTGAGAAAATGGGTTCGGGGGTCAGATTACGTGTTGGGAAGAACGTTTGGCGTTCACCCAACACGCCTTGTCCGTAGACGAGTCTTTCTAATATTCAACATCCAATTCATTCATAAGTGTGTGCGATTGTGTGAGACAAAATGTGATAAAATGCATTTTGATGCTTTGTATTATTGATGAAATGAGAGAATTACATCTTGTGAGCCACTTGGTACGGGGGGCCACATCCCAATTATATTGGAAATGGATTTACTAAATCACAGAAGTCGAGGTTTAACACTCAAGAGGAGTATGGATATAATTGGTCCATACTCGTTTCGAGTGACTAAACCAAACATATCAACATCACTCGGAATCACAGATTGAACATGGATATCAAAATGTTAATCAACAACTAACAACAATCAAATGTCCAGCCATTAAATAATAGAGATCTAAACATGGGAAATCCACACTCTATTTGAAGTATCCAAACACCAGCATAACATGAACAGCCAAAATGCATTATTATGAGGATGGATATCACACTCAGGGACCAAAACAAACAAGCTCAACCAAAACCAAAATCACACAGATCGGTACCTTTCGGAATCATGGGGTGAGCATGAACATTAAAATGTGATCGGCAATCAGAACAACGAAATTGCACGGCCATGGTATAGATTGCACGGCCATGGTATAAAATAGATTACATGAAAAATCCACACTCGGATGAGTGTGAATATAGATGATTCACACTCATCTTTGTGTTTAAATCACAAACAATCCAATTCAAACCACCGTATATGTAAAACATCACAATCGTAACATGACTAACTCAAGTGTACATCAAGGCGAGAACACATCTAAACCCATATTCACAAACCGCA
This sequence comes from Adenophora triphylla var. japonica, assembly GCA_022495995.1. Lineage (NCBI taxonomy): Eukaryota > Viridiplantae > Streptophyta > Magnoliopsida > Asterales > Campanulaceae > Adenophora > Adenophora triphylla. The sequence continues at coordinate 78,969 of JAFEMH010006559.1, forward strand.
CATGAAGAACTGGAAAGAGCATGGGATTAATAAGCAGCAAGGAGATGAAGAGTGAGATTTAGGGATTACCCTCGTAGTGTCCACGATCCCTACACCCAGTTCGGTGTAGAGAGCTTCAAATCAGCTTCGGGAAACAGCTTCGGACTCTCAGATTGAGAGCTGCCTGTGAGGCTTCAAGTGTCTGCGCATGATTGTGTAGAGTCGGCATATGAGAGACAGAGAGTTGTGAGCTTTGTGGGTCGTCTTCTGAGTACAGAGAGAGGACGGTGAGGAAGATTGAGGGAAACAGGGATGTTGTTTGGGGCGGTGCCGCTTTGGGTAGAGGAAGAGATGCCTGGTGGAAACGGTTGTTGTTGGAGGTGGTTTTAGAACAGGGGATAAAGCGGTGCTTTGGGGCTTGGCCAGAATAGAGGGAGAGAACGGATTAGGGAGATTTGAAGGGGATTAGGTTTCTGGTGAGGGAGATGGCAATGGTGTTGAGTGGTGATTGTGAGGGAACTCGTGAGGGACGATTGAGGAAGATGAAGAATGGCTTTGGGTCGCCGACAAGAGAGATGAGTGAGGAAGGCGATTTAGGGAGAGGGGGCTAGGTCGCCATTGATTCCGTCTAGAGAGAGAGTAGTTAGAGAGTGAGCGTGTCCGGCGAACTGGTTTAGGGATAATGGAGAGAGCGATGAAGGCGGGGAAGGTCGCCGGCCAACGGATTGGGGAAGAAGACGACGATTAGAGAGAGAGAAAGCAATCTCTCTCTGTTTGCATCTTGAGAGAGAAGGAGAGCGGCTAGTGAGAGAAAATGAACCTTCCCCTTTTTTGTCTGTGTGTTTTGTGAGAGAGAGAGATAGGTGATGGCGGTGAGTTTTGGCCGGAATTTATTGGTGAGGTCGACGAATTGACGCCATTTGCATTTAGAGAGAGAAAGCTTGGTTATGCCATTTTAGCGTTTAGAGAGAGAGAGAGATTGGTGTCTCTGTTGCTTTTTGTTGTTGTTTCTTTGAGGAAGAAGGAAGAAGAACGATTGGGGAGGGGAATCTCTCTGTTCTTGCGTATAGAGAGAGAGTGAAGTGAGAGAGAATGAAGTGAGTATTCCTTAGTGAGAAAGAAACTGAGTTTCTTTATTTTCGTGTGTGCCCCCCCCTCTCCTTTGTAAATGGGATAAAATCCCTTATTTATAATTGTTTTTGGAATTAGTTCCTTCTAGAAATGTGCTAGAAATGTGCCAAGTGGCAAAATCTGGACCCTTCCTTAAAGGCCCAAATTGAATAATTCTTTCTAGGTCCTTTCGTAGCGAGAAACTTATAAAAAGTCCCCGAAAGTCTCGGAATGAACCGGAAATTTACCAAAACACCCCCTAGCGCACTTTTATTGAGTAAAAGGCACTTTCATTAGGTCGCGAGTTCGGATCGGGGTACTAACACCAAGTCGTGCGACACCTTTGCCTGATGTCCTGTGTCACGCAACAAAGGGTGGCCACTGAACAGATACTCAGAAGTCTGGTTTGAGGGCAGTCCCTTGGATCGAATGTGGCTTAGTTGATTGTTGTTCCCTGTATTCCTGTAAGGGTGTGTGTGTGTTTTCTTTTCTCTTTTCAAAAAATAAAATAAAAAATCTTGTTTTTTGTAAATAAAAGAATATAGTCATCCGCACACTACATCACTTAGACTTAGAACCCTCGGGTGCGATTGACGGCATCGCGGACGGCCATGAAATTTGCCTACGCTTGAGCGCCTGAAATCAAACCTAACCCCCTAGTGCGTTATAGGTGGCGCCACACATTTAACCTTACCCACAGTTGGTTTTGATACAATGTTTTTATTACAACAAAATGAATTGTTTTGAAACATATCGTAGATCCTTATACCTTCCCCCAAAACCTCGCATCTTGTGGGCATGTTGCCAAATGCAACATGATTTTACGTGGGGACATGTCACTCCCGTGGCGTGTTCTAAACGAGAGATCATGCCGCATTGTCAACGTGCACCGACAAGAGGTCATGCCGGATTTTTCTTCGAAATTCTTCGAAAAGACCCGTTATGCTGCCCAAATTTCCCGAGAATTTTGGACGATTTCTCCGTTCCATAATGATGTTAGGATTTGGTTAGGTATCATTACCTATTATATATTTCAAAGCAAGGCCTTTAGTGTAATTTAAACGTTGCGTCCCTAGGCTTCCCCAAGGTATAGTTAGCATGAATAAAGGCTTCCCCTTTTCCAACCGTACTTAGGATTTAAAACACTAATTTATACTTGAAGATGAATAAGATTGTTTGTGCGAGTCTGTTCCGTTCCTTTCCCTCTCCCGTTCCTCGAAATTTCCCTTCAATACCTTATAAACCCGTCTCTACCCCTGCAGCTACGGCGAGTTGGACCCGTTCATCCGTCCCAGGAGCTCGTTTGGTTCGTGTTCAAGCAGTTTCAGTGAGTGTAGAATCAGAAATGGCCGGGAACGGAGATGTATTTTCTGCTCAGTCCGCTGGAGGCTCAGTGACAATGGGTCAGCCAAGTTTGAACGATATGACCACAGAGGAATTGAGGGTGACGTTGGAAGCTGCTCTAGCCCGAGAACGTGAGGCCTGTCTATTGGCTCAGAATGCCAAGGCCCGTGAAGAAGAAGCTCATAACCGCTTTGTGGAGGCCATGAGAGCCAAAGGGATTGCAGTGCTTCGTCGAGAGGACGGTTCCTATGAGGAGATCACAGAAGACAGTCACAATGAGATCGGGTCCGCTTCACCTGCTCAGCCTACCCAGCCCAGTTACAATGCGATGCCTCCTCCAGTAAGCTATGCCCCACGACCTAATCAAGTGTCATCTCCGGGAATGTTTATGAGTGACCAAGGAAGGTTCATTCCCCCATCTTCTCAAGGGTATAGCCAGGTTATCCCACAAGGTGCTAGCAAGAATGGTGGTCAAGCATCAAATTTCTTCGATGTCACTGCCTCTCCAACTCTCAATGTCCCAATATCACAGTTTCAGTATGGATCTCAGTTTCAAGCAGGTTATCCCCAACCTCAGTCCAGAGCATATCCCGACAGTTTTCAGAATGGTCAGTATCGGCTTTCAGGTAATCAAATTTGTCAAGACAGTGTTTCAAGATATCAGCAGTTTCAGACCCAAGGCAGTGTCTCTCAGCCCGCAGTGTGTTCTCCCCTTACTCAGCATTTATATGGTTCCACTCCATATTCCGCCCCATGCAGCAGTACATGACTCTCTACTCTTGGTCAATTCAGAAGTCAGTCAACGCAGTACAGTCCCCAGAACCCCAGTGTGCAGTTTAATAGATATGATATGTATGGGAACAGGATCCCTAGTTCGGTCAGCTTGTTGGACAGTAATATTGGAATCCCCAGTACCTTTGGTCTCCCATCAGCAACTTTGCCCATTGGACCTAATTCGGATTTCCCAGTGCCGTCGTCAACAGTGGCTCCCGCTATACCCCAGATCTCAGGTTTGACTCCGGAAGTGACAGCCTTGTTGAAGCAAATGCAACAGCAGATCGATAAATTGACCGTGGGTTCTAGTGGTCTTAAGGTTGTGGATCCTGCCCAAGTTACGCCTTTGCTGCACAAGTTCAAAATGCCCAAAATGGACTTTGATGGTACTGCTTGCCCGAAAACTCATATAGATACCTATGTTATGACAATGGGAGCAATGGGCTGTACACCCGAGTTTATGGCATCCCACTTCCATCTGACTTTGAAGGGATCAGCGCTTACATGGTTTCTGGCTTTGAAACAGGAGTGTCACTCTACATGGAACCAGATAACAGAAACCTTTTTGGAGAAATACAAAGGTAATTTGGAGTGGCGTACCACCCAGGACGATTTAGTGTGGACTATCCAGAAGGCTGATGAGTCAATTACAGAATTCTACAAGCGGTGGAATGCCAAGCATAATGAGTTATCAGAGCCGATACCCCTCCAGGACCAAAAGGACATCTTCTTGTCGTGTGTTAAGCCAGTGCTCAGGGAAGCCATCGGAAAATGTTGGTACCCAGATCTGCGAGAGATGGTAGGAATGGGAGCTAGAAGTGAAAACAAATTGTTCAATCAAACCCCTAATGCAAATGCCGGTGGTGGCAGCGGTAGTGGAGGTTACCGATATCGAGCACCCAACCCTGTTTCAACAATGGCGCGAAGAGGAAGAGAAGTGGCCAAAGACAACAGTATCAACAATCTACAGAGAGGAGGTAATAATGTGCAGAAAGCAGTGAGGTTTCAGCCTAATCCGCAACCGAGATTTGATGATTTGGGCATGTCTACAGAGGAAAGTTTCAACGGATTGCTTTGTACCGGTATGATCAAGCTATTGGAGAATTATAGTCCTGCTCGTCCTAATCCCCATATGGATGCCAGCAAGTACTGTCGGTTTCACCAGTTCCCAGGGCACACCACAAATTCCTGCATAACCCTCAAAAAGATAATCCAAGGTTTGGTGGATGACAAGAAGATTGAGAAATCTCCTCGCCCGAATGTGGTCAACAATCCTCTACCAAGTAACAACATGAATCTTATCGACTTCGGGTAAGACTATTTTGTTAATGTAATAGAGTTTGGGAAGTCAATAGATGAAAGTGGTAATGCTGGTTGTAATGAGATTGTGACTGATGTAATCCCATTTTCTGATGAAATGAAAGATAATTTCTGCTATGTTTTGTATCTTGATGATCTGTATGGTTTGAATAATACTGCTGATTATGACGATTATGAAGAGCATGTGGTTGCCAACACTATATCATCCATGATTCCTAGGGATTCCCCAATCTCCTTGGAGGAACTCAGGATAACGGCTAATGCAGAGGCGCCTTTGTCCATAAATGAAATAAGGCAGGCGGCGTGGCCATACAGCACTCGTCCTGTTCCGATTACGTTAGCAGAGCTCAAAGAGGCTAGTAAAGGTTTTGTGGTTGAGAAAGATCAAGAAGTTAATCTGTTGACTCGTTCAGGGAGAATGTTGGGAGTGAATAATTCAGATTCGTCCGGGAAAGGTAAGGCAGTTGCGGTCTCTAACCCTCAGTCCTCTCAGAATCCTTACAAATTGGTGGGAAGCGAAGAAGTCCAGGAAGACCCCATCCTAACGCAGTTAAAGAGAACACAAGCCGATATCTCCTTATGGTCTTTACTCACATCCTCCTACCCTCACAAATTAAAGTTGGAAGAAGCTTTGTCCAAAACGAAAGTGTCTGTCAATGCCACCCCAGACGAAGCCTGTCAGCTGATTGGGACTGCACAATATGGGAACATCATTACTTTTACAGATCTTGACCTGCCTGCTTATGGTGTGAAGCATAATGAGTCCCTACACATCACGGTGCCCTTGGAAGGACGACGAATTCCCCATGTATTGGTAGATAATGGGTCAGCTATGAAGGTGCTCCCTGCTAAAATGATAAGTATGTTAGACATCAATGCGCAGAATCTTAAACCATCCAACCAAACCATAAAGGCCTACGATTCGACATCTAGGGCGGTGTTGGGGATAGTCTCTCTGAATTTGATGTTTAGAGGCAAGGAGATGATGGTAGAATTTCAAGTTATCGATATTCCGGTCACATTCTCGGCATTACTGGCAGACCCTGGATTCACGAGATTGGAGCGGTAGCCTCCACTCTTCACCAGTGCTTAAAATTTGTGCAAGAAGGAGTGCTGACGACCATTTATGGTGATAGCGTTACGATTGGGGAAACCAGCACCAACACCTTGCCAGTGATGGAAATCAAGCTCGACCAGGAAAATCCGATGCTCAGTGGATTCACAATAGAGAAACCTAAAGGGCAGGTCTGCACCATAGATTTGACGACATCTTCAGACAAGATTCCCCCTGTGTTGAAAATACTGAGAGGTATGAGCTATATCCCTGGTTTGGGGCTGGGAAAATGCCAACAGGGACCGTGTAGGCTTGTGTTGCTAGAAGCCATGAGAAACAAGCAAGGCCTGGGGTATGCCGTGACTAGAGAAGATAAGGCGTATGACAAGACTGAAGCTTTCAAAGAAAAGATGACATCAGCGGCTGGTAAGAGGTACAAGAGGCCCGAGATGCGCCCATACAGTTGGTCTTTGAACAAGCATTTCGTCAGAGAGGATGGAGACATGTTTGTTTGTCCAGAACCAAGACTGAGTCAAATGGAAGAAAGAATGAGAACAATCCGGAGGTTCGCTAGCAGCCAAAGTCCGGTGAAGGAAATGTTTGATAGCTTGCCCAAAAGGCCAGATGTGACCGCCACTTACGAGAACAGCTACCATTTCTGGGGGCCTGATCAGGTGAAACAGTTTGAAAAGCTTGCTTTGGATGAACCCACAATATGCAAAATCCGCGGTGCTGACCCTGTGGATATTGATGGTGATTTGGCAGATTTGTTTAAAGAGCAGGGGCTGTCAGAGCCTGGGGATGATATGCTTTTGACAGAAGTACCTACAGGAGGGGTGGTTGTTGTTAAAGAGCCGAGTGATTTGATTGACTTTTCCTCTGATAGCGAGGTGGTGGCTATGTTAGAATTCGAGAAGGACTCAGTTGTGGAGCTAAACATGTTGGAGACGGTTGCAGAGAGACCTTTACAGAATTGGACTTCGTTCTAAGGATCGGTCGCCGACAGGGAGACTATGATTGAAAAGCTTGGGCTCAAGCCTCGTCCTTGTCCCTCCGAGTCTAAATTTGTTCCTCGTGTCTTGAGTCGGTCTCCTGAATCTCTTGTTATTGAATTCGAGTCTTCCGACCGGTCTAATGTCCTCACGACAGAAGACCGTCTTCGAGTTGTAAACACTGTCTTTCCCTATGCTTTGAATAAAATGGTTGACCTTTCTGAGTATCCTGTGATTGCAAATCTAACAATTGAACGCTTAACAAAAAATAATCATCAAGATTTAAAAATAATTAAGCCTAATTCAATTGAAGATAATGCAGACTTAATAGACGAGCAAATTTTAGAAAATGATTCAAAGCAGGTTTGCGATCAAAAGGAAAGCCGGGCCCAAGCTGCCGATGAGGTATTGACAACGGTGAACCTGGGAACAGCCGAAGAACCCAAAGAAACGCAGATTGGTAGCTTCTTCTCCGGAGATGAACGGGTTGCCCTGGTTGAATTGCTTAAAGAATATATGGACGTCTTTGCTTGGTCTTACAAAGATATGCCTGGGCTGGATACTTCTATCGTAGAGCACCGGATTCCTCTAGATCCAGAAATTAAGCCGATCAAGCAGAAGTTGAGGCGGATAAAACCGGAGTGGTCCTTACAGGTGAAAGAAGAAATTGAAAAACTCCTACGGGTAGGCTTCATCAAAGTGATTGAATATCCGACTTGGTTGGCCAACATTGTAACAGTCACAAAAGCTAACGGAAAGGTTCGGGTCTGCGTAGATTTCCGAGATCTCAATAAGGCTAGCCCCAAAGATGACTTCCCTTTGCCCAACATTGATATGCTAGTAGATGCAACCGCAAACTTTGAGGTCAAGTCCTTCGTTGATGGTTTCGCGGGTTACAATCAGATCAAAATGGCTGAGGAAGATCAGACAAGACAATTTACAACTCCATGGGGTACTTATTGTTACACAGTAATGCCGTTTGGTCTGAAGAATGCTGGGGCTACCTATCAGAGAGCCGTCACTACCCTGTTTCACGACATGATCCACAAGGAGATTGAAGTGTATGTAGATGATATGATTATTCACTCGAAAGGGTCAGATGGACAGCATTTCATTGACTTGAGGAAATTCTTCAACAGACTCCGAGAGCACTCCATGAGACTAAATCCAGCCAAGTGCACCTTTGGGGTTGTTCGAGGTAAAGTCCTGGGGTATATGGTCACAGAACGCGGCATCGAAGTAGATCCCAGAAAGGTTAAAGCAATCGTCGAGATGAAGCCGCCCAGAACTGTCTCCGAGGTAAAAGGATTCATGGGTCGATTACAGTACATCAGCAGATTCGTCAACCAGCTGACCTCCATGTGTGAGCCGATCTTCAAGCTACTCAAGAAGAATCAGGAAGTGGTTTGGAACGAGGAATGCCAACTGGCCTTCGAGAGGATCAAAGCTTACCTTGTCAATCCTCCCATTCTTTGTCCGCCTCACGGGAGCAAGCCTTTACTGCTATACCTGACGGTCACAGACACAGCCACTGGGGCTATGCTAGCACAAGAGAAGAAGGATTCAAAAATTGAGAATGCCATTTATTTCGTTAGCCGCAAATTCCAAGGTAGTGAGTTGAATTACTCTGCCCTTGAGAAGACATGCACAGCACTGGTCTGGGTGGTCGGAAAGCTAAAGCAATAGATGCTATCCCACACTGTACACTTGGTCTCCAAGATGGACCTGATCAGATACCTGTTCCAGGGTGACAGAGGTAACATCTCCACCAGATTGGCGAAATGGACCTTCTTTTTAGCTGAGTTTGATATCAAATATGTGATCCGGAAATCAATCAAAGGACAGGCTTTAGCGGATCAGTCGGCTGACTTCCCCAGTACAGAAGCCCGAGGACCAGATCTCCAGTTTCCAGATGAGGGGATTCTTGCTATAGAAAACGGCAACTAGTGGCAGTTATTCTTTGATGGAGCAGAAAACAAAAGAGGTAATGGCATCGGGATGGTACTAGTAGACCCGAATGATATGCATACCCCCATAGCTATCAAGCTAAATTTCTCGGTTACTAACAATGCGGCCGAATATGAAGCTTGCATAGCTGGCCTAGAGGCTGCCCTCGAGTGACATGTGGAAGAGTTAGAAGTGTTCGGTGATTCCCAATTGATAATCAATCAGGCCGCCAACAAATGGAAAATTATAGATCCGTGTCTCCAGAAGTACCATGCTTACATTGCAGAACTCATCGGTCAATTCAAGGAAGTGTCATTCCAGTTCCTGCCACGAGACAAGAACAGATTTGCCGATGCCCTAGCCACTCTGGCCTCTTTGGTAGAAATCCCAGAAGGAAAGTCGATCAAACCGTTCATGGTCGGTAGGCGAGAAAATCCTGCATATTGTTGTGACATTGAGATCGAAACCGTCAGTGAGCCGTGGTACAACCAGATCTTTCAATATCTCAAGCATGGTGAAGCATTCTTCCCTGTTGACAAAGAAAGAGACTTAAAAGGTGTTCATGCCAAAAGTTTGCAAGCTCTAAAGAGACTATCAGCTCAGTACGTCATACTTGGCAATGAATTATGGAAGAAAAGGGAAGGTTGCCTACTCCTACTCTGTATCAGCAAGGAAAAGGCCCAAAGAGTAATGGAAGATGTTCATAACAATGCCTGCGGACCTCATATGAACGCTCGATCTCTCATGCATAGCATCATCAGACTGGGTTACTTCTGGATTACTATGCAGACAGATTGCATCCAGTTTGTGAGGATTTGTGATAAATGCCAGCAGTTCTCCAATTTGAACCACATACCTCCTCATGACCTATACTGTATGACAACTCTGTGGCCCTTTACAACATGGGGGATTGATGTCATTGGGAAAATAACTCCGCCCGGGAGCAATGGACATTTGTTTGTATTAGTTGCAGTAGATTACTTCACAAAATGGGTAGAAGCTGCGTCTTACAAAGTGCTCACAGCCAAGAAGGTCGCTCGCTTCATAAAGGAGCAGATCTTCTGCCGCTATGGAGTCCCAAACGAGATTATTTCTGACAATGGAACCCATTTCGAAGGAGAAACTGATCGACTACTCACTGAATACAGGGTCAAGCGCCATAAATCTTCACCATACAGACCGCATACGAACAGTGCTGTTGAAGCTGCCAATAAGAACTTGGAAAGAATCATAAAGAAAATGGCCGAACGAGGATGAGACTGGCCGGAGAAGCTGCATTTAGCATTATGGGGCTACCGCACTTCAATTCGGACTGCCACCGGTGTAACTCCATACGCTCTGACTTACGGTATGGAGGCTGTCATGCCCATTGAATTAGAGATTCCATCCCTCAGGGTTCTGCTCGAGAATGAGGTGAATGAAATTGAATGGCTCCAAAGTCGATACAATGAATTGGCTCTGCTAGACGAACGCAGACTAAAAGCCATGGAGCATAATCGGGCATACCAGAGAAGAATGGCCCGTGCCTTTGACAAGAAAGTGAAACCCAGGGACATCAAGGTTGGTGATCTGGTCCTTAAGATGAAGCCTTCGAATCAGAGCAGTGCATTGGGCAAATGGGCACCTGTTTGGGTCGGACCGTTTTTAGTGAAGAAAATATTCTCCGGAGGAGCTATGCAGCTGACAGATTAGGATGGCAACCCATTTTTGCACCCCGTCAACGACGACAAGTTGCGGAGGTATTATGTGTGATTGAGTCTTTTCCCCCGCTGTAGATAACAAATAAAATAAATAAAAATAATAAATAAAAAAAATATATAATAATAAAGAAAAAAGGCGCAACAAAATTGTCCCAGATGAGACTAAAAACCTCTCAAAAGGCAGTCCATGCAAAAATAAGGGACGCGCCCGGTGCTAAAGAATATACCCAGCTAGACCGAAAACCCTAAAAAGGGCGGTCTAGGTAAAAAACAGGGTTGCACCATGTCCCCCTTCTATCTTCCCCTTTCTTAAACAAAAAAGTCGATTGAGTCGAACTACGGAGACCTGAGCCCCTTAGTTCTTTTACAAAAGGGGAACGTAGGCAACCACTTGTGGTTCGGTCTAAAACTGCTGCAAAAATCTCTCCTCCTGCTAAAATGTGTTTTGATTACAGTTCCAAAGCTTTTCAAAAGATTCATTTAGAGTTAATATTCTTGTTGATGAGTTCAAGCACGGCCTGCTTTTGACTCAAAGAGCCTGCTGCGAATAAAAGGAATAAATTTTCAACATCTATTTCGTCTGCATTAAGTAATCAAAGGATGCTCAGTTTCCATACAAATAATTCCTACTCTCAAAACACAAAGCAAAAAAAAAATAGTCTCCTATCTCTCAGAAAAAGCGTCTAGAGACTCATCCCCGCTCCCGAACTCGCTCCTCTGTCCTTCCTCTTCCTCGGTTCTCGGGAGGTCTTTGGCTTAGGAATGTCGAATAAATCGGTTTGAGCCCGTCCCAATTCAGGAATAACGCGCATCGGTGGTTCAATCAGACCAGTCTCCCTCAAGGCAGCCCTAGCAACCCTCTCTTATCTCAATGCCTCTCTGCGAGCCATCACCTCTGGATCATCCCTCAAAGTAGCCCTCCGGATCTCTCGCCTCCGATAATCCTCAGCAGCATCGCCGGTAATATTGTCTGGGAAGTATTCCCGGCGGCGAGCCTCTATAGCCAATTGCGCAGGACCCTGATGCTCCTCATACCAAATCAGATACTCTGTGGTCAGAAAGGTAAACCCTCTGGACTGCCGAAGAAGCACACGAGTGGGAAGAAAACCCTCCAGAAAGGATCTGCTGAAAAACTGTATAGTCTGGGGCTCGGTCATAGACATCAAAACAGCATCGGTCATCAGCCTCCCCCTCAAAGCTCAAACATTCTGCTGAGGGTACCTGTACTGCCTGCTCACCAACGATGGGATACAGAAAGAAGATACCTACAAGCCTGGCAGTCTGACTACTACCGATCCATCCTGAATGTCTCTCATGGTCTGTAAGTTCCAGGCAGGAATCCAAAAGCTCAGATCAGTGGTCTCATACCGTGACAACCTCATCTGCCAACTGTCAGCAGCTATATCCCTCAATAGCCTGCGTGGCCGAGTCACCCAAGGCATTGCCACCCGACCCTCTGGTAATGGCCCAATCAAGTGTAACCTCTCAGAGAACCACAAAGATAACAAATCGGGGCCGCTCGCTCCTACGAAGTCCCGATCCCCGCTAACCTCGTCAATGCCGTGGTAGGTCTCGGCCCGGCCAGCGGTGGTACAACGTCCATCTCCCCTTGGCCGATTTAATTTGACAAAGATCCACACCCCGGTCACCCCTCGCTGCTCGACAGTCTCCAAGAACGCACTTGAGCAGACTCCGACATAGCCGCAGAAATAATAAGCCGACAGGGCAAGCAACATGAATATATCCAAAGAGGTAGAAAGGTCAAACAGCGCAGGATGGGACAGGCGCAACCTAGCCATCCGAGTCAAGTCTATGGACCCATCACCCATAATCATAAACAACACCTGATCCGCTGGCAGACACAAGAAGTCCGATAACTGCTCCACAATCGACCGACCATCCCGTGGGAATGCTACAGTGACCGTCTCACCCAAGCCTATCAATGCCCTAAAGTCTTCCATAGTTGGGGTCATATCATTGTATGACAAAGAGAAGACATGACGCTCTGAGTCCCAGAAACAGGAGGCAGCCCAGAGCAAATCCCAGTCGACCCTCCAGTCTTTTAAGGACCAAATGCACGGCATATTGTACCGCTTGTCAATAACCCTTCTATGTTGCCTCAGATGAAATCCCCAAATTTCAACAAAGTCCCGATGAAATTTACACTCCCGAGAAGCAACCTCTTCACTATAATGCTCCATTCTCAGCCGAAAGTATCAGTCTTGGCCAAAGAATTCGCTTATCTGCCAAATAGGGGTTGTTGGTTTCCTCTACTGAGAAGACAGTGCTTGCAAATGAAGCCTGAGCCGACTTTAAAAAGGACCTGTTACGAGCTCCTCTCAGTCGTGCGCCACAATAGGCCAAGCAGACATGGCATGTCGGGTGACACATTTGGTTGACATCAGACAGTATAGAAAGGCCTGCAGTGGTTACCCCCAGAGCACTTTTCAACTTGTCGCCGCTATAATACACCTCCTATCCTCATATACATGCCTATGAAAACACACAGGAGAGGACCCCTACTATACACACCTATCCGAGACAATCCCAAGGCCTCATGCACAAACCTGACAAAGCCGACCTTTTAAAACAATGATAGCGTTTCCTTCCCAGAACAGACAGACTCGTGCAAACAAGCTAACATAGGTTAATCTTTGCTAACAAGATAGCTTAGTTAGATGCAGCGCTTGGAGTTGTTGTAGACTCCCTTGCAGGTACAATGATCAACTGAGTCTCACAAAACCTCAAAGACTGGCCCTCAAGACAAGCCAAAAAAAAAAGAGAAAGAAGAAGAATACAAAAAAGCCCGTATCTGTGATAGCCTCCCAAGCAGAGCCCAACAGAATCAACGGCCCCAAAACAAGAGGAAAGAAGCCGACTCCCCAGAAATGCAGAGTCCCCGGCCCCAAAACCAAAAGAAAGAAGCCGACTCCCCAGAAATGCAGAGTCCCCGGCCCCAAAACCAAAATAAAGAAGCCGACTCCCCAGAAATGCAAAGTCCCCTGCTTACCGAACCAAGCGAGAAAGAAGCTAACTCCCCAGACAAGAGCAGAGTCCCCAGCTTCCCAAGCAAAGCTAAGGGCACAAAAGAAAAGACGAACAATCAGCAAGGACAGTCCAGCAACAAGACCGACAAAAGAACAACAAAGAGCAGAAATGGAAGTAGCGTGAGTCCCCTGGCAGCTACACTTATCCCCAACAGAACAAAAGAAGTAGCGTGAGACCCCTGGCAGCTACACCTATCCCCAGCAAAGCAGAAGCAGAAGTGGTATGAGTCCCTCCGGCATCCACGAAGAAGAGAAGCAGCAGTAGTATGAGTCCCTCCGGCAACTACCCTACACCAACGAGGTGGTATGAGTCCCTCCGTCATCCACGAAGAAGAGAAGCAGCAGTAGTGTGAGTCCCTCCGGCAACTACCCTGCACCAACAAGGTGGTATGAGTCCCTCCGGCATCCACGAAGAAGAGAAGCAGCAGTAGTGTGAGTCCCTCCGGCAGCTACAACTCGTCAGCTGCAGTAGAGTGAGACCCTCCAGCAACTACCCTGTACCAACAAAGTGGTATGAGACCCTCCGACATCCACAAAGACCAGGTGCAGCATGAGACCCTCCGGCAGCTATAACTCGTCAACAGCGATAGCATGAGACCCTCCGGCAGCTACTCGCAAATACCAGTTGCAGCATGAGACCCTCTGGCAGCTACAACCTAGCACCAAAGGCAGCTACTAGCCAACCGCAGTAGTACCGACCCCTCAAGAAGTCACAGGTAAGCACAGCAAAGGTATGAAGACACATCTCTTCCCCCTTCTTGCTTGTGATTGGTAATTTCCGAACTACGATTTGGCTTGATTCCCTTCTTAAGGGATATGTAGGAATCCTTTCTCAGAAAGGTCCAGCCATTAGACTCCCCGATTCACCCTCTAGCCCGTTACCTTATCCCTTATGCTCATTGGGATTGGGTCTTATTTTATCGACAACCCCACTTTTTTCCTAAAGTGACGTTGCCGAGGGGCTCTGTAAGTATGCCAATCCAATTCGCAACCTTTTAGATGCATTTTAATGTAATAAGATTGCATTAAGGGGCATTTCCCGGCCGATCCCGAGACTTCCGGAAACGTTTCATAAGTTTCCCGCGAAGGAAGTACCTTTTGGTACCTTACTCATGCCCAGGGACCTGTGGGGAATAAACCTTTTTGGACCTTTTGGGTATTTAGGCCTGAATGTTCCAGAAACTGGTTTTGGCGCCAAAAGCGGTTGAGGCCACCTTGTGTCACGCGACAAGTCGAGGCATGGAAAGTGGCTACGTATAGTCGTGCGACACAAGGTGACCACTAACTGCAGCCTATAATTAGGACCCTCCCCCTCTCAGAAATGGATCCCAACTTTAGCCTACTGTTACTCTGCAGAAATTGCATCGTAACGAACTCCCCAGACACATCTCTCTCTCTCTCTCACCTTCAACCCACCCAATTCCCTCCAATCTAAACCCCTTTTCTCAAACCAAGCTACTTGAACCTCTTTGCACCAACTCTCTCAGGATCTCAAGGCCAGTAGCAGTGAATTGAAGGGTTCTGTATCTAACTTGATACAGGATTCGTGGAAGCATCAAGGGTAATGAATCTCCAACTCCCTCCTCTCTCTTCCTTTAACTCAATTCTCTATAATTTCATTGTCTACTTCTGTTAGGATTCAGTAATCAGACTCCATCTGTCTAGATTACTGAATTCCAATCGCAATCCCTCTGTTTAAGTCATTTGATCTGTGTAATTGAATTGCTCTTGTTGAATACTTTCTTGAATTTGGTGTTCAAACCCCAAAGGGGGTGTGGATCTACCCATATCCACACTCCCGGGGTCGATTTGTTGTTATTTCTGTAT
Source organism: Adenophora triphylla var. japonica (assembly GCA_022495995.1). Lineage (NCBI taxonomy): Eukaryota > Viridiplantae > Streptophyta > Magnoliopsida > Asterales > Campanulaceae > Adenophora > Adenophora triphylla. The sequence continues at coordinate 94,063 of JAFEMH010006559.1, forward strand.
TTCGTATATAATTTGGTTAATCAATTGGATCTGTATTAGTTGTTATTGATTCTGGTGTTCATTGTGTAAGTTTCTGCAGATGGTCTCTATATGTCACGCGACATATTGTTCCAAGGTGATCCTGTGTCACGCGACCTGACCCCCGAACCCGTGTTTTCTCTCTAAAAAGGTTTTCAATGTTTCCTCTCAAAAACGGCGTGGCGACTCCGTTACTTTCATCATTTCAAAATAAACCAAATTTCGGGCGAGCGCACATTCATAAGGGGAAGGGCATCATCATTTTTCTCCTCGTCGCCTATATCTAGATCGACGAAGTTTATTGGGATAGACCCAGCTGGTTCAGGAATAGGGCTGGACTCTGAAGTCTTCTTCGAGGAAGCCTCAACCTCAGCCTCCTCTACTTGATTAACATGAGCATCATCAATCAGTTGGAAGGGCCCTGACCCATCTACAGGGATCATCCCAGCACTGACCTTGGGGAGCAACTTTTGGCGATCAACAGCCTCCTTCTCCCTGCTCGCTCGAGCATTGGCCTTCCCGTGAGCCTTCTTTCTCTTTCGTTGGTCGGCCATGCCCACAATGCGATTCATGTTCGCTTGTTGTTCAGAAGTAAGTACTACATAAGACAAGAAAAGGAGAAGTCAACAAAAAATGTTCGAGCTAAATATTGACGAGTAAACAAAAAATTGCGAGTAAAAAGAAAAATGAGAGATAACAATTTACCACCAACGTGCTCTCCATTGGTTCTATAGTGATAAGGTGTTTTCTTGCAAAAGTGGCATTGGTCTTTGAATCTACCTAAGGCATGGGTTACCCAATCTGGATACCTAAGGCTCCTCACTATTAAGGCCAAGGGGGCCATCTCTCCATCTCCCCCCAACATCATCTTGTCGGCCTAAATGAAGCTATCTTTATCTATTTGAAGGGCGACCCAGTTAACGGTGCCCCTACGAGCTACCAAAGTCAACCTACGGATTAGCTCTTTGCTCCACGCAGGGACCCAGTAATCCTCCTCTTTTATTGCTTCAAAAGAGTCATCGGGCAAATGGAACTCCCATCCCTTTCTACTCTCAACAAGAATCACATGGGTGTTCCATCCCACTACCTTTTCAGGCAAATTAATGAACAGTTTTGGGGCATTCCTTCTAGCAGGGGTGTTGATCCCGTGGGTTCTCTTATCGATTACAACCTTAAAAAATTCCCTAAAAATGTGCACACATGGCTCGTATCCCAAGAATCTAAAAATCATTGTGAAGCAAACGAGCACCCTACAAGTGTTGGCCCCCAACTGCATCGGAACAACCGCCATGCACTCCAGGAACTCACAGATGAATGGATCTAGGGGGAGTCATAGCCCGGTGAAATTACCCGGACTTTCGCGCGCGGCAAGAAAGGGCGGTTGTCTTTCGCGGAGGGTTGGTGTCTGAGACCTCGCTTTCGGGAAGGAGAGGATTCGCCACGCGGTTTTGTATTTTGAGCCCAAAAGTTGAAAAACGGCTTTAGTGAAAAATGGTGTCATTTTTATTGGCAGCAAATACTTAGGAAAAAGCTTTGAAAAGGGGTGTCATTTTTATTGGTAGAAAAAATGAGGAAAAGGCTTTTTGAGTACCAGAGATTGTTAGGTTTGGAGGTCACGTTACGTTTGGAAAGAGTATTTTGAGATCACCCGAAATGCCTCGTATGACGAGTCTTTCTACCTTTCTCGAAAATGTGTGCGTGTGTGTGTGTGTGTTTGCATTTTTGAAATAGGGGCTTGAATGACAAGCTTAATCTTGGTTTGAATGTCAAACGTTGATTTTTGTGATTCTGTTTGGAAAGGCGAGCGTTTGAATAACAAATGTCAGTTTTGGAGTTTTTTAGGAAAAGTGGCGCGAGTGCTGATTTTAACTGTTTAACTTAAGTGTCAAATGTTGACTTTTAAGAAAAGAGCGTTTGAATATCAAACGTCAGATTTTGAGTTTGAAGATGATCGTTTGGATGCCAAACGTCATTTCGCGCGTTTTTGAAAGAGTTCGAATGTCGAACTCCGGTTTTGAACCGGGCATTTCATTGTTAGCAATTTTACGGGACGGAGTAATTTTTCGAAATGTTCGAAATGATTTGAAAGTTCCGAATTCGACGGAGTTTTCGAAAGGTCTTGAAAGTTCCGAATTCGACGGAGTTTTCGAAATGTTTTGAAAGTTCCGAATTCGACGGAGTTTTCGAAATGTTTTGAACTTTTGGAATTTTGGACCGTTAATACTCCAACTGGGATGGACATATTTTAGGAAAATGAGAACTATCTTTGTGTCTCGTCATTTTGACATGCGTTCGTGCACTCTGTCGATGTCGCTTCTGTATTAACTTTTTCTTGCCATGTTCACCTGCAGGGGCGAGGGACAGTTGACGTTCACAACTTGAAGAGCCGGGGAGCCTTTGAGGCGGTTAGAGCACTGTGGGAGATACTCCTAGACGAGGCTCGGGACGGAGAGAGGAGTCCACAGCAGTTTGTGGTTGACTCCGGTTTGGCTGGATTCATCAGCGCGGTAGCCGCGGTGGCTTTGACGCAGAGGGCGAGGGCCTTGTACGTTGCTCTGAGCGAGTATTGGTGGGACACGACCCACTCTTTTCACTTCAGGTGGGGGGAGGTGACTATGACTCCCACTGACTTTGCGACGATCACTGGGTTGGCATTCTGGGGCAACACGCTGGTGTGGGTAGATGGCTATACCCCGGGGCAGTTGTCGAATTTGTTGGGTTTTGATATTACCGATGCCAGGGGCTTGGGTATTCGGTATGGGCCGATGGAGGCTCATCTGAGGAGGGGTATTATTGCTTATGTGGAGGGGTCTCTGAGGATGACCGCAGAGCATCTGGCTCGAGGGTTCATATGGTTTGCTTTGTCAGCGACCCTGTTTCCTACTTCTGACACATCCTGTCACTTCCCTTCGCTCGGCTCGCTGACTGATTTGGACGCCGTGAGGGGGTTTGCATGGGGGGAAGCTGGACTGGCCAAGCTCTACCATGCCTTGGATAGGTTCTCGTGGGGAGAGGAGAACACCTTATGCTGCTTTTCGTTTGCTTTGGGTGTAAGTTCCCATCTTTTTCTCTTCCTCGTCTCATTTTGTACTCGTATGTATCTGCTCTGTAGCTGACATAACTTTCCATGTGCTTGACAGGTGTGGGCTTTGAAGGTGTTCCGCTCACAGAGATGGGAGATCAAGGAGGCGTATGCGTCCTTGTTCCCTGCCATGCTGATTTGGCAGAAGGAGGCGAAGAAGCCTGCGTCATCGAGGGAGGGTACTCGGCTAACTTACGAGGAGGTGTCTCTGGCCCTGAGCCGAGAGTTTTTCGGGCGGATCCAGCTGACTTGGTGGAACCGGATTAATGTTGGTGTGGTCCAGGTTGCTAGAGAGGTCACACGTCCGCGGAAGCTGCTAGTGGGACTTCACTGTGATGCGATGTATCTGGGGGAGAGGGTGACCTTTCAGCATGGTCCAGGGTCCCTTCCTTTGGTGTCGATGGACCCGCCTCCACATATGCAGCATCCTTTGTTGATACCGATGGAGGATCAGGAGCGGTATAGACAGGGCGTGTTCTATACCAAGTTTATCATAGAGGGTGCCGACTATGACATCTTCTTGAGGACGAGGCTGAGGAGCGAGGAGCCGCGCATGTGAGGGCGAGGAGGGCCCTGGATATCCCCGAGACTACCCACTCCCTCGAGCTAGGCTGGCGTATGAGGGGCTGGATGGTTCTCGCAGGCGATTGGTGATCCCTATTCCGGAGGAGCCAAGGCCTCGGTACAGAGTGGACCCCAATACTTCGGTGAGTGCTTTTGATTTTCTGTACTTGATAGTAGCATTCTGCAAATGTTGCATCTGTGCTGTCTGTTTATCTTTTGACGACTTTCCTGGTTTGCAGGTGTCTGGTCGTACGTACAACCAGGCCTTGAGACAGTTGGACGGGTGGGCCAATTATGCCAGGAGACTCGTGGAGTTCCTGCGGTGTAATTCCCAGAGGAGTGCGGCTGTGCATGAGCCGAGGCCATCTAGGCCATATGCAGCGAGAGGTTCGTCTGCCTCCATGGCTGGTGGGGGAGACTTTACGCAGCGATTTGGCCAGTTCTTTGGCGGGACGGCGGGGTTCGAAGCTCATCACCCTTCGTACTCGGGGCACGAACAGAGAGAGTCCTCAGGGTCGCAGGCGCAGAGGCGGCCTTTCTCGCATTCTCGCCTGGAGGAATTTGGAGAGTACCTGTTCTCGGCGGATCCGGCTGCTGCGGGGTAGTACATCGAGTGCTCGGATGACGAGCAGGACTCTGAGTAGTCCTCCTTTGCTTTATTTTTAGACAAAATGTGTGTATTGTCCAAACAATTTGACTTGTACTTGAAAAGGCGCCCTTGAGGCGAAACCTGTATTTTGCACATTTATCTAGTGATTACCTTCTTTAATTTTCGACAAATAAGCAAGTAGGTTGATCAAAAATAAATAATGAAACATGCACAAAAATTCGAACTGGTCAAAATTTATGTCTATATGCACTGTTATTTAATTAATTTCACTGTTGCACGAGCCCGGGGCGGAAGTGGTGTTGGTAGTGGTTGATCGAAACTATGGATGCACGCAGTTTCAAAGAGGCTTGAACAGGTTATGGTTTGGAAATGTTTCCAAATTGAAAGCAACTGGCTGCAGAGTTGACCTAGTCAACTTGAGAAACAGTCCGGCCGGACTTGGACTCAATTTCCAGAATCTTTTAAATTGCAGTTCAGATTTTGCAATTTGTGAAAACTGCACGTTTTCTTCGATCAATCAGCTGATTTTCTTTCAACTTCTTGAAGGTTTTCTTTGCTTTTTTCCATGGCTCCATTTCCTAGGCTATCGTCTCAGATGCATGAGCGATACTTGGACAATTTCCAGTCGTGGGTACGGTACCACACGAGGCAAAGCAAGGGTTTTTTCAAGGGTTTTACGGGATGAAATCTGTTTGGGCTTTGAAGGAGCTCATGCCAGATTGAGATCTTTTGAGAGCTGCGGCTCGTTTCTGGGACGTACGGAGGCATGTGTACAACTTTTCGTACAACGAGATTACTCCCACGTTTGAAGATTTCCGGGCCATTTTAGGAGGACCTAAGACGGAACAACTAGTTCTTCTCTTGGCGGGTGGCATGGCCACTGTTGAGAAGTTAGTGTTTCTGCTTGGTATCTCGGCTGAAGAAGCATACGGGATGCTAATGCTGAACACAGATTATGTCGACATTTCGGGGCTGCCTGATAAATTTGTCGGTGTTGAGGGGAGCGTTTTCGCATGGGACGCGTTTGCTCTGTGCGCAATTGCTACTTTGTTCACATTTACGTCCCTGGGTGTGTGCCATCACAAAGTGTCGGACTGTTGAGGCAAAGGTTTTGAGCACGGGGGAGACATCGTGCCTTTGGTTCTGGGCGAGACGCTCCTGGGCATAGGTCGGATGGCGACCGGCAGCCGATACATGTGGGGACGGAGTCCCGCTATGCTCACTATGTGGTTGAGGGAGCGACTGCAGATGATGCCCGAGGTGCCAGTGTCTTGTAACGCCTGGTCCTTTTCTCGACGTCCTCTGGTGATAGGGGGTGATCAGGCTGAACTGGAGCTCTGGATGGCCAGACTCTGCACGCATCACTTGCGATGGTGGGTTCCTCATTGGAAGCTATAGACTTGTCGGACTGCTCAGGAGGGTCTTTTGGTTGTCAGAGTATCGGGATTGTCCCAGACTGCTTTCTATATTCCATCATTGGTACTGCGACAGTACGGGCTGGAGCAGGTGCCATTGACGGGTTTGGGTCATGCGGCTACCTTCGAGGTGGGATCTCTGCTGATGGAAGATCCTTCGACGTTATTGCTTCTCATGCGGTTGTGGCAATACACGTCCTTTCCTGCCAGGCTTCTCTTTCACTGGAGAGGGGGCACTATTCTTTCTACGCAGTATCTGAACTGGTACGAAGGGTGTAGGGGGGAGACACAGATGGCCATCTCGTGGAGACGGAGGGAGCTGTTGGGTCTTGATTACCCTGACGGCTCGACTTTGAGGAGGGCCGAAGCGGGGGCTAACCCTCAGAATCGTACTGGGGACGACATGGCTGACTATGAGGCCAATGCTGATCGGGCGGCCGACCAAAGCACGGTCATGATGACTCGAAGAGAGGCAGCTCAGGATAGAGCTAGGGAAAGGGCTGCGTTGGCAGCTGTCGATTTAACGAAGGCATCGGAAAGGGTCCCTGAGCCAGGTAGAAGGACTACGAGAATATTCCCGGTGAAGGTGAAGAACACTCGCCGTGGAAAAGGGAAGGGGAAGAAGGATGAAGGACCAAGTACGGGAGACTAGGTTGACCTTGCTATTCGGCGTATCCACCCACTGTCATTACCGACACATTAACTGATTAATGTTTTATTGTAGTTTTGCTAGCGTGTAGCGAGTCAAGAGTTGACCGTGCTTGAACTCATCAAAGATTGTTTTAACCGTAATGAATTTGTAGGTTAATTGAAAAGAGTTTTTCGAGACACAAGCAATTGATGCTTATTTGTTTTTTTTTTGTTTTTGAGACCAAACCAATGATGGCTGCCTACGTTCCCCTTTTACAATTGGACTAAGGGGCTTAGGTCACCGTAGTTCGACACTTTATGTGATTTTGAGAAAAAACAAAAGACAAAAGAAGTGCGACCCTGTTTTTTACCTGGATCATCATCGGGAATGTATCCAGTTGGGTATTACTCTTTTAGCACTTTAATTTTACTGAGGGGGGGTGTATGGGGAAGGAGAGTTGACTCGTGATCTTCCTCAAACGAAGTATCTGCGGAGCTTGCTTTCGTTCACGGGGTTAACGAAAGGGTTCCCGTCCAAATCTGCTAACTTCATGGCTCCTCCAGAGAAGATTCTTTGTACCACGAATGGTCCTATCCAGGTAGGCTCCCACTTTCCGAGGGGATTGGTCTGCGTAGGAGGCTTTTCCTTTAGCACCAAGTCGCCTTCTCTGATGTCTCGGATCTTGACTTTCTTATCAAATGCTCGGGCCATTCTGCTTTGGTAGGCACGAGTGTGCTCCATGGCTTTCAATCTACGCTCGTCGAGTAGAGCAAGTTCGTCGTGACGGATCTGCAGCCATTCGACTTCATTGATCCCGTTTTCCAAGAGGACTCGGAGGGATGGAATTTCCAATTCCACGGGTAACATTGCTTCCATTTCGTAGGTAAGTGCGAACGGAGTCTCCCCTGTGGCGGTTCTGACTGATGTTCTGTATCCCCAGAGGGCTAGATGTAGCTTTTCGGGCCAGTCCCTGACCTCTGGCGGTCATCTTTTTGATTATCATTGCGAGATTCTTGTTTGCTGCCTCTACTGCACCATTGTTTGTGGTTTGTAGGGAGAAGACTTGTGGCGTGTAACTCTGAATTCGGTCAGCAATTGGTCACAATATCCTTCGAAGTGGGTCCCATTGTCGGATATGATCTTGTTGGGTACTTCGTATCGGCACATGATGTTCTCTTTGATGAACTCGACCACTTTCTTAGAATTCAGTACCTTGTACGATCTGGCTTCTACCCATTTGGTGAAGTAGTCGACTGCGACTAGAATGAACTAATGACCATTGCTCCCTGGTGGAGTGATTTTGCCGATGACGTCGATTCCCCATGTGGAGAAAAGCCATGGCGTAGTCATGCAATAGAGTTCATGAGGAGGGATGTGATTAAGGTTGGAGAACCGTTAACATTTGTCGCAGCTTCTGACGAGCTGGATGCATTCTGTTTCCATTGATACCCAATAGTATCCCATACGGAGGATGATCTGTGTCAATGCTCTGGCGTTCATGTGCGGACTGCAGGTTCCGTTATGAACTTCGTTCATTAGTTTTTGGCTTTTTCTTTATTTACACACCGAAGGAGTGGCCCTTGGTGGCGCTTCTTGTACAACATACCCCCCAGAATGACAAAATGGGATGCCAGGCGTTTTAATGCCATCATGTTTTTTTGCTTTGATCCCTTCTTTGTATTTTCCATCTTCATTTGTGAAGGAAGCTTCTCCATTTTGGAGGTACTGGTAGATTTGATTGTACCAGGGTTCGTCGATTGTTTTATTTTTAACTTCGATCTCACAGCAATAAGCGGGTGTTTCCCGTCTGCCTATTCTGAGGGGTTTTACTGATTTCCCGTTGGGAATTTCGACAAGAGATGCGAGGGTAGCCAGGGCATCTGCGAAGCGATTCCTGTCTCTTGGCAAATAATAAAAAGAGATGTCCTTGAACTGAGAAATGAGCTCCTCCATGTACGTGTGGTACTTCTGGAGGCCAGAATCTATCGTCTTCCATTTGTTAGACACTTGATTGATGATTAATGCTGAGTCTCCGTATAATTCCAGTTCTAAGATGTTGCGCTCGAGAGCGGCTTTTAGACCGGCTGCGCAACCTTCATACTCTGCTGCATTGTTGGTTGGTTCAAAATTCAGTTTGATGGCTATGGGAGTGTGCTCGTCATTGGGATCAACAAGGAGCATTCCAATACCATTTCCCTTCTTGTTGGCTGCCCCATCGAAGAAGATTTGCCAGCGGTTTGCGCTGTCGAGTGAAAAGATTCCGTCGTCCAGAAACTGAGGATCGGGACCCTTGAGTTCACTGCTTGGGAAGTCTGGCAGCTGATCTGCCATTACTCTGCCCTTTGTTGATTTTCTGACCATGTACTTGATGTCGAACTCAGCCAAGAAGAATGACCACTTGGTTAGTCTCATTGACAGGGATGGCTTGTCAAAGAGATATCGGACGGGGTCCATCTTGGAGACCAGGAGCACTGAATGTGACTGCATGTAGTGTTTCAGTTTCCCGACTACCCATACCAAGGCGGTACAAGTTTTCTCTAATGCTGAGTAGCTGAGTTCACTTCCCTTAAGCTTTCGGCTTACGAAGTATATTGCATGCTCAACTTTAGAATCATTCTGTTCTTGTGCCAGCATTGCTCCGATTGACGTGTCTGTTACTGTCAGGTACAGGAGGAGTGGCTTGTTTTTATGTGGCGGGCACAGAATTGGGGGATTCACCAAGTATGTCTTAATTTTCTCGAAAGCTGTGTGGCACTCGGAGTCCCATTTGATGTCGGCATTCTTCTTCATCAGCTTGAACATTGGCTCGCAGAGAGATGTCAACTGGTTGATGAAGCGACTGATGTACTGAAGTCTTCCCATAAAACTTTTCACTTCTGTCTGTGTCTGAGGTGGTTTCATGTCGATGATGGCCTTAATTTTCTTGGGATCGACTTCGATACCTCTTTCTGTAACCATGTACCCCAGTACCTTGCCTCGCTTGATGGCGAAGGTGCACTATGCAGGGTTCAACCTCATGGAGTGCTTTCTGAGTCTGTTGAAGAACTTTCTCAGATCTGTCATGTGCTGTCTGTCTGATCCTCTGGAGTGGATGATCATGTCGTTGACGTACACTTCGATTTCTTTGTGAATCATGTCATGGAAGAGGGCTGTTGCAGCCCGCTGGTAAGTAGCCCCAGCGTTCTTCAAACCGAACTGCATGACCGTGTAGCAGTATGTCCCCTACGGAGTGGTGAAAGCAGTCTTGGCTTGATCTTCCTCGGACATTTTGATCTGATTGTATCCGGCAAACCCATCCACGAAGGACTTTACCTCGAAATTTTCCGTGCTGTCGACTAGCATGTCTATGTTGGGCAGTGGGAAATCATCTTTAGGGCTGGCCTTGTTGAGATCTCGGAAATTCACACAGCATCTGACCTTCCCATTGGCCTTGGTGACCGTCACGATGTTGGAGAGTCAGGTCGGGTACTCAATTACTCTGATGAAACCAACACGGAGCATTTTCTACATTTCTTCTTTCACTTGCAAGGACACTACAAGAAACAGGTGTTTTAGCGACGGAAAAAAGAGCGACGGAATAATTCCGTCGCTATTTAGCGGCGGAAATTAAGATTTAGCGGCGGAATTATTTTGGCGTCAAATTTAGCGACGAAATTTAATTCCGACGCTAGTTTCCGACGCTAAAACGAATATTCCTCGAATATTCGTTTAATTACCGCCACTATTTTGGCGCTTGATTTACCTACGGAGTATTCCGCCGCTACATCTTAATCAGCGACGGAATTATTCCGCCGGTGAAAACATATTATTTTTTTATTGATCAGCGGCGGAAATTTTCCGTCGGTGAAAATAAAATATTTTTAATTTTTTTTTTTTGAAATATTACACCGACGGAAAATTTTCGTCGCTGATAAATTAAAAATATTAATTATTCAGCGGAGGAAAGATTCCGTCGGTGAAAATAAAATATTTGTTTATTTTTTTTTTAAATTTTACAACGACGGAATATTCCGTCGCTGATTAATTAATTTTTTTTAATTAATCAGCGGCGGAAATATACCGTCGGTGAAAATAAAATGTTTTTTATTTTTTTTTTTGAAATATAACAACGATGGAATATTTCCACCGCTGATTAACTAATATTTTATAATTTATCAGCGACGAAAATTTCCGCCGCTATAATTAATAAATATCATTAATAAAAATCATTATTTATATTATATATACCATGAAAATTATTTTAAATCACTATCAAAAAAATAAATATGAATCAATAAATATTATTTTTGAAAAAATAAATAAATCATAAATATTTATTAATTTTAATTTAATAAATATCATTCTTTATAATTATATAAAACATGAAAATTATTTTAAATTACAATTAAAAAAATATATTTAAGTCAATAAATATTATTTTTGAAAAAATAAATAAATCATAAATATTTATTAATTTTAATTTAATAAATATCATTCTTTTTATTATACCATATACCCTATACACTATACACTATACCCTATACCCTATACCCTATACACTATACCCTATACATTATACCCTATACCCTATACCCTATACCCTATACACTATACCCTACACACTATACACGATACACTATACACTATACCCTATACCCTATACACTATACCCTATACCCTATACCTTATACCCTATACCCTATACCCTATATACTATACCAAATACCCTATACACTATACCCTATACTCTATATCCTATACCCTATAACCTATACCCTATACCATATACCTTATACCCTATACCCTATACCCTATACCCTATACCCTATACCCTATACACTATACACTATATTATACTTATACCCTATACATACCATACTTATACCTATAAATTTATAAATATACCCTATACATACACTATACTATACCCTATACACTATAATTATACTATACTCCTATACTCCTATATCCTATACTATACTTATACTATGTTTATACCCTATACCTATACACTACACTAATTATACTCTATACACTATACACTATACACTATACACTATAATGTGGTATGTGGTAAAGAGTATATGTGGTATGTGGTATATGGTACTAATCGTATAAGTATAGTATAGATAGGTAGGGTAGTGGTAGGGCTAGTAGTGTATAGGGTATTAGCCAGGAGTAGTGGTATGTGGTATAAACAGACAGTATGTGGTATGTGGTATAAAGTATATGTGTGTATAGGGTGTGGTATAGACAGCATAAACAAAGTATAAAGGCCATGTGGTGCATGAAGGAGGCATATGTGGTATGATAGTGCATGTGGCAGGGTATAGGAGTATGTGGCATAGGTATAGTGGTATAAGTAGTTATGTGGCATAGCAGATAGTAGCATGGTGGCATGTTATATAGAGGTATAACGTATGGCAGTGTATAGGTAGGTATGTGGCATAGAGTGGTATCGAAATATGGGGTATTGTGGTACGGTGTATGGTGGTATATGTAGTATAGGGTATCGGCATAGTGGTATATGTGGCATAGGGTATACAGATAGGTAGGGTAGTAAGGTAGGTAGTGTATAAGGTATAAGGCCTTAGGTATAGTATAATGGAGAAGGTATAGGGTATGGTATAGGGTATAGGGTATAGTGCACGATAGGAGTATAAGGGTATAGTGGTATAGGGCAGGTAGTGGCAGGGTAGGGCAGTGTATAGGGCATAGGGTATGTGGTACTTATGTGGTATGTATAGGGTATGTGCATGTGGTATAGTGGTATAGTGTATAGGCATGTTATATGGTATAGGGTATAGGTATGAGGGTATAGTGGTATAGGGTAAGAGATAGTATAGGGTATAGGGTATAGGCATAAAGGGTATAGGGTAGGTAAGGCATGTGGTGCATAGTGGTATATGGTATAGCGTATAGGGTATAGGAGTATAGGGTACGTGGTGTATAGGGTGGCATAGGGTGTAGGGTATGGTGTATAAGGTATATGGTATGTGGTATATGGTATAGGGTATCATTTTGTGACTGGGGTATAGGTATAGGGTGGGGCATAGGGTATAGTGTATAGTGTATAGGGTATAGAGATTTATAGGGTATGGTGTATAGGGTATAGGGTATACCACATACCTATATACCACATAGTGTATAGATAGTAGATATTTTAAACCCCATGTCCAGATATGGTATAGTGTATAGGGTGTAATAGATACGGTCATATGTGGTATGTAAAGTATAGCTGTATAGGGTATAAAACAGACAGCGATAGTGGTATAGTGTATAGGATCTGAGGGTATAGGGTATACAGGCATATAGGGTATAGGGTATAGTGATAAGGGTTAATATGGGTATAGGGTATAAGTGTATAGGGTAAAGGGTATAGGGTATAGACAGGCATATAGGGTATAGTATATAGGGTAGTGTGGCATGTGATATGTGGCATATGCAAATGGTATATAAGGTATAGGGTATATGGTATGTCAGTATAGGGTATGGTGGTATGGTGTATGTGGTATATGGTGGTGCTAGGATACTCGGGTATTGTAGTGGTATAGGGTATAATGTATAGGGTATAGGGTATAGGGTATATAATTTATAGGGTATAGGGTAGTAGGGTATAAGGTATAAATAGTATAAGGTATAGTGGTATAGTGTATAAACAGATAGGGTATTGTGGTATAGGGTATGGTGTATGAAGTGATGTGGTATATGGTATAGTGGTATGGTGTATAGAATTATAGTGGTATAGAATTTATGTGGTATAGTGGTATAGTATATAGGGTATATGGAAGGCATGTTTCGCATGTGGTATGAGGGTATAGTGGCATAGGTATAACAGATGTATAAATTTATAGGGTATAGTGTATGAATTATAGAATTATAGGGTATAAGGTATAGGGTATAGGGTAGTACAGGTATAGGCTGTATTAGGGTGGCATGGTGGCATAATGGTATAGATAGGAGTATGGTGGTGACAAGGTGACAGTAGGGTGTGACATGGTATAGTGTGATAGGTGCTTTAGTATATGGTTTATAGTGGTGGAGGATATGGTGATGTATGGTAGACAGGGTGAGTACAGACAGTGGCGGACGTGGGACAGATAGAATTATAAGTATGGCCAATTATAGGTATAGTATATAGGGTATAGGGTATACGGTGTATGTGGTATAGGGTATAGGGTACAGAGTAAGATATTAGTATATAGGGTATAGGGTATAGTGTATAGGGTATACAGGCATAGGGCATAGGGGGTTAGGAGTATAGGGGTTGTGGTTTAGGCTTTGTGGTTTAGGGTTTAGTGGTTAAGGTTTAGTGGTTTGTGGCTTGTAAGCCAGGGTAAGGTTTAAGGGTTGAGGTAAGGGTTTAGGTTGTTTAGTGGTTTAGGGGTTAGGTTTAGGGTTTAGGTTTAGTGGTTAGGGTGTGGGAGGGAGGCTTAGGGTTTAGGGGTTAGGCTTGTGGTTAGGGTTTAGGTTTAGGGTTTAGGGTTTAGGGGTTAGGGTAGGGTTTTGGGTTTTAGGGTTTGGGGTTTAGGGTGGTGTTAGGGTTGGGGTCAGGGTTGTGAGGGTTTGTGGTTTAGGGTTTAGGGTATAGGGTATAAGGTATGTGTGGTATGATACATACGTGGTGTATATGGTATAGGGTATAGGGTATGGTGTATAGGAAGGGTATGGTAGCGGTGGCAGGGTAGGGTATGGCATAGGGTATAGGATATAGTGTATAGTGTATAGTGTATAGGATGTAGGGTATAGTGTTTGATAGGGTATGTGGTATAAGGTATAGGGACATATAATAGACGATAAACAGTGTATAGTGTAGTAGGGTATAAAGTATAAAAGGTACTGCGGGTATAGGGTATAGTGGTATAGTGTATAGGGTATAGTGGTATAGTGTATAGAATGTATATATAGGGTATAAGGTATTGGGTATAGGGTATAGGGTATAGTGTATAGGGTATAGGGTATGGTGTGTGGCATGGCAAAGGGTATAGGGTATGGTGTGGTACGATAGGGTATCGGGTATAGGGTAGGAAATGTATTAAGTTATAGGTATATAGGGTATAGGGTATAGGGTATAAGGTATAGTGTATATGATATAGAGATTATAGGGTATAGTGTATAGTGTATAGGGTAGGGTAGGAGGGTAGGGTGGGCATATAGGGTATAGGGTACTAGGGTATGGTGTGTATAGGGTATAGGGTATGGCAGTGTCAGATAGGGTATAATGGCATATAGGGTATAGTGTATAGACAGCTCATTTATAGTTTATAGGGTATAGGGTATAACAGACAGTGTATAGGGTATAGGTATGGGTGAATTATAAAGGTATAGGGTATAGGGTATAAGTGTATAGGGCATAGGGTATAGGGTATAGGTTATGGTGGCAGATAGGAAAGTGAGGGTACGCGATGGGTATGGTACTACAGGTATTGGGGTGGTGATAGGGTATGATGGTATAGGGTGGATCGGGTGGAGTAGTGGCATAGGGTCATAATTAATGTATAGAGATGTGGCATGTGGTACTGCAGATGGTGGCAATGGTGTATAGGGTATGGTGTACAGGGTATAGGGTATAGTGTGATAGGGTATAGGGTATAAGGTATAGGGTATAGGGGTTAGGGGTATAGGGTTAGCAGATGGGGTTGTGGCTTCAAGCTTTTTTAGGGAGTTGAGGTTTAGTGGCTTAGTGTCTTTAGGTTTATGGTTTAGGGTTTAGGTGTTGTGGCTTGCAGGCCTAGTGTGGCTATGGTCAGGGGTTAGGGTTTAGGGTTAGGTTTAGGGTTAGGGGCTAGGGGTGTGCTTAGGTTTCGGGTTTAGGTTTCAGGTTGGGGTAAGGGTGGCTTGTGGCTTCTGGTTGTTGGGCTTTAGTGGTTTGCAGGGTTGTATGGTCAGGGTTGGGGGGCTAGGGTTTAGGGGTTAGGGTTTAGGGTTTAGGGTTAAGGGTTTGGGGTTAGGGCTGGGGTAGCTGTGGTTTGTGGTTTAGGGTTTAGGGTTTAGGGTTTGTGATATAGTGATATAGGGTGTAGAGGTGTGCGATACTTAGGAGTATGCGCATAGGTATATGGTAGTGGTACGGTATAAAGGGTATGTGGTATGTGGTATAGTGATATAGTGTATAAAGTGTATAATGTATGTGGTATAAGGCATAGTGTATCTAGTGGTATAGGCAGTATATGTGTATAGGGTGGCCAGATAGGTATGTAGGGTATAGGGTATAGGGTATACCAGGGTATGATAGTAGTATGTAGTATAGAGTAGAGTATGGTGATATAGGGTATGCGTATGGGGTATATGGTATAAGGTATATGGTATACAGTAGGGTAGTAGGGTATAGGTGCCTGTGGTATGTGGTATAGTGGTATCATGTATTGGCCAATAGCAGGATATATGATATAGTGTATAGGGTATATGTATACATATAGGGTACACTTAGGGTATAGAAAGGGTATAGGGTATAAGGTATAGGGTATAAGTGTATAGAATTTATAGGCAGGGTAGTGTGTTAGTAGCAAGTGTATGGTATAGTTAAAAAATAATAATATTTATTAAATTAAAATTAATTAATATTTTATGATTTATTTATTTTTCAAAAATAATATTTATTGATCTACATATTATATTTTTTGATAGTAATTTAAAAATAATTTTCATGTTTTATATAATTAAAAAATAATGATATTTACATTAAGTTAAAATTAATTAATATTTATGATTTATTTATTTTTTCAAAAAGCCAATAGGCTTATTGACTCATATTTATTTTTTGAGAGTAATTTAAAATAATTTTCATGTTATATATAATAAAAACAATGATATTTATTAATACAATAGCGGAAATTTCCGTCTGCGGAGTTTCTCGCTTAAAAACAATGCGGCGAAAAATTTCCGTCAGGTGAACATGCCACGTCATCGATCCAGCTGTGAACGTAAAGGTTAGTCGTGGATTGCGACGCAAACGGAAATTTCCACCGCTAAATATTACATTTATAGAAGGCGTCGGAATTTAAATTCGCACGCTATAAATTAATATTTGCATGGCCAGAAATATCCGTCGGCGTCAGCTAAGAGGGTAATTATAAATGTGTCGATTTTGGGATTACACTCACACCGCTACGAGAAATCCATTCTGTGGTATTTCTTTCTCTCTCTCTCCCCGCCATCTCTCTCTACCCGCGACCTAGCTTCCTCACACGCAGCCGTCCACCCCTCCACACCGCCTAGCTTCGCCGTCCGATCCACCTCTCCACGTCTCCAGTCTCGAGCCGTGCGCGATCCGTCCGTCCGTCCCTCGCTTCCACTGCAGCTTTCTCTCTCTCTTGCTCTAATCAAATAAGCTTAAATTAAAATTAGATCTGAGTTGGATTTTGTTTATTAATTAAGAGGGGAATTTCTGTGTGAATTTGGGTAATTTTATTTCTTGTTTGAATTTCTGAGCAACTGGAGCAGTAATGTTTTTCTTATTAACCACGGAGTGTTTGATTTTGTTTAACTGCGATTTTGGTTTGATTTTTGAATGTGAAATTACAGCCTTGTATCGGCATGCGATATAGTTTCCTTGCCCACCAGGATTAATCATCCAATTCACTTTTCTCCCTGATTTCCTTGCCTCAAAATCACGACTTCAGTTCCATGGAATAGTGAGCTCACTAACATAGTGGTTTTTGTTGTATTTGGAGCCAACATTCTGATTCCTTTCTCTTTCAGTTTCTGACCATTTTACTTGAGGATATGGTGTTTTTTTTTTTTACTTTTAGAAATTACAAATCAGAGAAACTTGATAAAATGATTTCACCAGTTTTGGAAAACATGATATCTCTGAATCGTCTTCGGAAATTTATTTATTTTCCTTTGAATTTAACTTAAATTCAATCATGGCCTAGGTTACTTTATGGAATTGATGGAATTTTAGGTTCTTATGCTAGATGGGTGTATGACTCCTTATCTCCTTCAAGCTTCTTGAATTTATGCTCTTTTCTTCACATAGTGAAATATTTAAAGAAATTTTCTTGATTTACTGTTTGATCACTAGTAAAAGGTTTTTTTTTTTTTTTTTTTTTTTTTGTAAGTTTCTTGATATTCTGGCTGTGTATTTAGTTGCATTTATTATTTGATTGGCAACAACCTGGTGTTTTACTTAGGGCCTCAGATTTTTTTAGGTGAATGGATCTTTTTAATTTCCTTTTTGGGTTATAGATTGTTAATCTCTTTATTGGAAGTGATTGATTGGGCAGAAATATGACTACTATTTTTGTTAAGATTTTGGTTTGTGACTTTGTTATTTATTGTATTCTCTCAGGTTTGAGATGGTTGTTACTTAAATGGGTAGATGGGTAGGTAACACTAATGGGAGAAATTAGGACAAGGTGTAAACTTAGTATTATTTGCTTCGAGTTACAAACAAATAAGTAAGAAAACTCTGTGAATAAAAGAGTTTAGGAACATCTTTAGTTCTAGATCTCATTTTGGGGGCGATTGACGGCATCGCGGACGGTGATTTATGTCAGCCTACGCTTGAGCGACGCGATATCAATCCACGGCACCCTAGATGCACCTTATATGAAACAAACTAGGATACGGTTTCTACGTATATACGTGTCAGCAGAATAAGTAAACCAACATTTAAGGTGTAAGACTACCTGGAAATCATAAAGTGTGCTTTGAGAACCATAAGCGAGAATAAAGAGTATCTATGAAACGTAATTTAAATAATTGATAAAGAGCTAAGAAAGAAACGAATAATGCGTAATCTAAATGGTGGTAATAATCAAATTTAGTTATACCGAATCAAAAAGACAAAAGAAAACGATATTATGTTAGTAATATTAACGAATAGAAGAAAACATATGTCACTATAAAGAAAACGATAAATAATCGTACTCATAATCAAATATGTAACATGTTATATTTTAGTAAACATAACATGTTACATATTTAGTAAACATAACATGTAATACATATGCAACAATTAGATAAGTTACTAAATATCTAATTTTCAAGTCTTTTAAAGTCAAAGCGGGAGGAAGGGGTGAATGTCTCAATTATGTAACATATTCAACCGCACACTACCTTAGTGGTTCTAGATCCCATTTTGGGGCGATTGACTAAGATCAGCGGACGGTGATGTGCTATATCGCCTTCGCCGTTTGGCGAGCGCCGATATCAATCACTGGCGCTCTAGATGCACACTTTTTTAGGATATTGTGGTTTGGTGGTTAACATCTTAAAATATAAATAAGATGAGAGCCCTTCTCACCACAGCCTATCAAAATTCGTCCATCTTTGATCAAGAAAGATAGAGCAAATAAGTTCTCCTCCACTGTTTCGAGCAAAGGATTTTACAAGATTTTAAATAAGAGTTTTTCCAAGGTTTCTTATCCTCTTCTCTCTCTAAGAATCTCAAACATGCGACAGCCCATGTTTGTGACAAGCATGTTTTACTCTTATTTCTTTCACTGGGTTAGTGTATCGATTCACAAGTGAAAAATTCAAAAGGTAACAAAGATAACACCAGGTGAAAGCTGGAGCAGAAACGTAAACAGGCTTTCCTCAATTTTTCTCAATCTCCGCCTTCCATTTACTCAGATCCCGATCCTGATTGCTTAAGAATCTTCCTCGTGAGCTTGAAAGTTATGGCGGTGTTACTTTACCAATCTCACGGTTGAAGTTGCTTTGGCATTTCGAATGCGATATTTGCATTTCATATAATCGTGCATTTCGGGATGGGATAGGTTTATCAAACATGCAACTTAAAGGATGTAGAGTATGTGGTTAGGTAGGGACACCATTGTATCCTTTAGTTTAGTTTGGAACTAGAGCTCAAGATTTGGTTGATACTAAGAAGCCAACCCCAATTCTAAACCACCTAATTTTAAATATTAACAATTTACAATTATTCACAATATTAATTGGTAAAACCCAAAGCAAATCCCCCAATTTAAGGCAAAGACGGAGCATTACAAATGAAGAAATTGTTTCCCGAGAGTGTATCAATTTCAACAAGACATTCTTGAACTCTCGCGCTTTCACCAAAAAAAAAAAAAAAACAACACCGGAAACTTATTGACAGGAGGTATAGCATGCCATGCATCCGGTCTCTAAAAGATTGGAAGATTGATTGGGATGCGCTTTCCAGAGCCGCTTCGTGCTTTAAGGGATTCGGAGCGACTATGTGTTCACCCTATCATACAACGATCCGACGCCAACGATGGAGGATTTTCGAGCACCGATCCGGGTGTGGGCCCGAGTCGAGGACCGTAGCATTTCCTCGAGACAGACGATCGCTTATTCGGAGCAACTATCCGAATTCTTGGGATTATGTATCAGCAGACCAGGTATCGGGCATTGTCGTTGATATGATAGATTCATGTAGACTTGACTCATATAGCTTGAGATTGGAGTGCCAGGACCAAATGATCAAGGGCTGTTTGATCTATCCACTTCCTTAGATATATTCATGTTGCTCATTCCGTTTGCGCACTACTTCGCGGCTACATCGCAGTGTGTCCACTTACGCCGTTAGAGATCATCAGTGCCTTAGAGGTGATCGGTGGAGTTGACATCCGCTCATATTCAACTGGACAGGAGCGACGGACATCATTCCACCGGGGCTGCTAGCGGAGACATACCATGGTATTCATAGATTAGCCGGGAGGATCCTAGTACATTGGTTCAGCACTCAGATTACTATCATCAGGGCCGTATGAGAGATTGCGCCGATCTCGCCACCGCCGCAGGGGCATGGCATTACTCGGGTGGATAGCGCAGATACGAGGGATGCCGCCGCGCAGTTGGCATAGGAGGCTGGCCTTGGCCCGATATGAGACCGCAAACCCGTACTATTGGATTCTAGCACGGGGATTGCAGACTACGAGAGATATTCGAGACGGGCCGTTGATTGTCCGACTTTCGAGACTACATATATCATCCTTTTCCATTCCATCTCTAGCGAAAGCGTACGCATTTGATAGACCTCAAGTAAAGCACTATCTTCGGACTTTGAGAGAGCAATGACGACTAATACAATGCCGATGATTATGACTCCAGCCTCGTACTGGCATTTTCTTTTACAGCATTTCTAGGAGGGCTTTCTTCCGATATTTACCACTACTGGGTCGACTAGAGGTAGCACATACTTCGACCACCGAGTATCCTGATACGGTACGAGGAGCAGCAAAGGCCTCAGACAATGATGATAGAGGCTCGACGCCGAGAGTGTTTTAGGCGTACTATTCCTTCCACCTGACACAAGAGACATAGAGGCCAAGAGCAACCCCGATGAAATCACCTGCGACATTGGGCAGCAGACTGGCGAGAGACTCGGAGTCATGAGAGCCGCTTGAGAAATGATCCCGAAGTGATAGCTCGCAGTGAGGCCTTGAGGCAGAAAGAGCAAGATCGAGAGCTACCGGGGATCGATTGATCCACCTGGCTCACACGATACTCCAGCGAGGACGAGGTCAACCGTCTTTTTCGACATACCTGCATCTAAAGACCTCCTGGGACCGAGGCGAAGGAAGAGTAGAGATTCGGAAGCCTGGGAGCGGAATGAAATTCCTAGACACTTTAAGAAGACCTCGTTAATATATTGTGCCAACATGAGTTAGAAGCATTATATTTATTTTAAGAAGATCTCGTGTTGCTTTTAAGTTTGTAATTCAAATTTTAAAGGGAATGACAATACTGTTAATTACTTCTAAACTCAAGTTAATATATTATGAAATTCAATAATTATTAACATCCCAATTCTGTTTCATCCGTCGATTAAATTGAGTGTACGTATAATATATGGATTGCAATGCAAAGAGTGATGTCTCGTTAACGATGATCGTAGCTGGATGTACAAGTCAGAAGTTGCCGAATCACGTAATATCAATCCCGAGTTTTATAAGAGGGTTGATGGGGTTTATTGAATTTGCTCAATCAAATAAAACCAAAATATTACGGATAAAGACGGGTAAGATTAGGTGTCCATGCACCATCTCGGTTGTAATGTCAAGTATCTAAGTTTGATCGATACTCGTAAACATCTTTGCGTAATGTGTTTGAAGTTGGGTACAAACGGTGGACTCACACGGTGAGCCGAGGTTGCACACAAATGTTGCGTAATAATCCCCGGAATATTCATGTACCTCCCGAACCCGAACCCGAACCTTATTATTCAGACAATGAAGAACCACCTTTGAATACTGGAAGATACGGCAGAATGCAAACTGTCCGACCTTCGATTGGTCGTAGAACTAGAACAGCTGTAAGAACCCAACCCCGCACCCAAGAAATTTATTGATGCTATGGACTCCGCAAAAGAGAAGGTCTATCCAAAGTTGCGAGATCAAGGTGTCGCAGGCCGTGGCCGAGCTCCAACACATAAAGGCCGATTGCAATATTAGCCACCGTTTATAATCGTATCACGAAAGCAATTAAGCGGATGTTGCCGAAAGAGAATAAGATGGTTACAAACTTTTATGAGACAAAGAAGTTGGTCAGCGCATTGGGCTATGTTATGGAAAAGATCGATGCGTGTAAGAATGACTCGCATGCTATTCTTTCTACAAGGAAGATTCATGTAAGACGCAGTGTTCAATTTTGCGGACAAAGTAGATATAAGCCAAATCGGAGGGGGAGTTCAAAACACAAGAAAACAGACCACATAAGCAAATATGTTTACATGCCGTCGATTCCAGCATCGCAACGCCTACGCGTCTAAATCTACCGCAGAGGCAATGATTGGCATAAGGAAAGTTTGCGTGAAGAGGGTGCGTTGATTCATCCCAGTTGATGGGGAGGCATGGAAACACTTTGATGAGACTTATCCCGACTTTGCGTCCGAAGCAAGAAATATACGTTATGCATCTCAAGCTCCGATTTGCTCTCAATCCGTTTTTGGTCCCTGGGCAAAATCTCACTCTTGTTGGGCCGATTATAGCCACCGTCTCTGCAATCTTCCGCCCCGGTCAGGTATGAGTGATCCCTTTACATTTGTTGTTATTCATCCCCGGCCCAAACAGCCCCGGGAGGAACATCGACGCCTATCTCCGAATTGGCTGACGAATTGAAGCAGCCGAGGATGCGGCCGAAACGCGGGATGCTTTCCATGCAAGAGAATTTTAGCATGAAGGCTGCGCTGATGTGGACAAGCTAACGACTTCCCGCATATGGGATGCTATCGGGTTGGAGCATCCATGGGAAGTTGGCCTGTCCGTATTGTGATGAGTGACACAAAGTCTTTCACGCTCACGCACTCGGAAAACCATGTTGGTTCGATTGCCATAGACAATTTCTTCCGGAGGACCACCCATTCAGACCCAAAGATTGCATTTAAAAAGAACAAGATTAACCATGATGAGGCCCCGATTCGCTTAAGGGATGACACTGCCTATGAGAAGGTATCTATATTGCCCGATCCCCTGGGGGAAAAGTTTTCAAGACCAAAATACAAGGGTTTGGGATCACCCATAACTCGGATCAAGAGGAGTATATTTTTGAGTTATATTGGAAAACAAATCTCATTCGACATAACTCGACGTGATGCACACATCGAGAAGAATGTATTGTGAATATATTTGTTTCCTACTTAAAGTTGTATATTTTAATATTTTTAATGTAGTATTGCATATGAGTTCTAGTAGAAAGGGTAGGAAGAGGTAAGCCCATCTACACATTCATTACCTGGACGCAACCGTCCCGATCCGGCATCGATGATGTGGACCCTTCACGCAAAGAGTACTAGCTTCCACCTCTCGTGCCGATACTCATACTACTCGTCGACCCGAGGGGAGGATATTTGTCCGGATATCGGGCCACATTATGACCAAAGTAAGTAACTCTTCATTAATTTGATATAAGTTGGTTCCTTTTTGTTTTATATATAATTCATTATTTAAGTTAAAATGTTATTGTATAAATATACTGGGCAAAGCGTTCAGGTGGATACCCTACCACAGTGGACTAAGATCGGGCAATATCTGGCCGCCTCCGGAAATGACAGAGTATCGGGCCCAACCCGAAAATCATTGCCACCGAGGCGAAGGAGGATGCGTGGGAGGAGTTTAAGGTAATGTGTTAATGCCTTTTATTTAAAACTTAAATGTTAGTTTGTTATTAAAATGTTATAATTAATAATGATTATACTTTGTCGCTTTGTAATGTTATCATTATATGTTGTAGGGGAAATATTATTGGGCGCCTAACCGACGAGGCGACTGCCAGATATGTTTTCGACATACAGTGCTCACAAGCCATTTAAGGATCATATTGGTAACATATTTATATATCATTAATTAGTTTAATTAACAATGATTATACTCTTTTAATTTTATAATGTCATCATTATATGTTTACGTAGATATTCATATTTTTTATAGGTAACACGAAGAGACACACATTATACTAACCGGCTCGCGGTGTGACAACAGCCCTGACACCTACTTGGATGACCGAGAAGGTGTTTCTTCAATTTTACGAATATCGGGGGTCGGATGCGGCGAAGGCTATATCCAATCAAAGGCTAAGGCAAATAGAGTAGGCTCCTGGGGTCGACGACAATGCATACCATTGGGGACGCTCACGGTCGGCGAGCATCACGACCGCATGGTATGTATGTTAGTTTAAATGTAGTAGTGTATGGATGCTTTTAAATAGGTTTATGTACGTATGTTAGCCTTGAGCCATGTCGGGCGTTGGGCGAAATCCATGGTTTTAGTGTAAATGAGGTGCATGCATGCTTTTAAATCAGCTTTAAATGTTGCATTTATACAATTTCAAAGTAATAATCTCGCTTTTATTTTATTTATAGGAAAGGGATCATTGTCCGAATGTCGCTTTTGGATGTTTACACTAGCCGCCATGTTCGGAATCTTACAACGCCCGAACAACCTCCGCAGAATGGGTTCACGAACGCCCGCTAATGCCTTCGTAAGTAAACTATCATTAAATGACTTGATTTTTAATATGTAAATTCTATTTATGTACCTTAAGCATTGTGTATATGATTATAATTGTTTGTTTTATTTTGACAGAGGCATACTCAAGCCGCCACGTTCCCGAATGAATTCTCCCGGCGAGCTCCGTCCCCTTTTGCAGGCTCGGAGTGCCTGGCACCTCGGTCACCTCCCGAGGGACATCCAAAGAGAGGAGCCCGAGTGTTGTGGACGGGGATTACGTGCGGCAATGCCCGTCGTACGTCGACCGGCCGTTTCTGGCGAAATGTTGCCCGCCCACGTTTCATGATCCGAGGGTCGACACTCCGGAGGCCGCGGCTGAGGAGGAGAGACGCGAGCAGAAAGCTTACTTGAGGCTCATGCGAGACTCAAAGACACCGCGCCGTTGATTGCCTGCTTCTGACCAGACTCTGTGGTACTCTCCGGCCTCCTGAGTTGATTACTACCTATTTTAGACTTTTTGTACTAATTCTTACTTGTTTGTAAACATTCGAGATATATTCGTGACCCGCGTGAGCCCCTCCCCCTCTCCCCCTCTCCCCCTCTCCTCCCTCTCTCCCCTCCCGATTCGGGTACTCTGATATTTAGTCTTTATTTGGTAATATTATTTGATTTTTTAGTTTTTATAGTTTTAGTTTTATGTCTTGAAATTGTTATATCAAGTACAAAAAATTTTGGTTTATTGATATTTTAAATTATTTTTTTTAATTTTTATTTGTAATCAAATCGCCGAATTAAATATTCCGTCACTATATTAATTTATTTTAATTAATTTAATTACAAATGACGGAAATTTCCGTCGCTATATCAATTAATTTTAATTTAATTTTTAATTATAGCGGCGGAAATTTCCTACGTTTTATTAAAAATTAAATTAAAATTACACTCGCCGCGGAAATTATCGTCGCCGAAATTATTTTAATTTTAATTTACTTTTGATTTCAAATGAATGAATGCCATACCATGTTGAATGAATTAAATTAAAATAAAATAATCCCCAAATGACGATAATTTCCGCCGCCGAAATTAATTAATTTTAATTTAATTTTTATTACAATGATGAAAATTTCCGCCGCCGAAATTAATTTAATTTAATTACCTCTTTTTTAGTTACAAATGTAATCTAAAAATTTCCGCCGCCGAAATGAAAATTAAATTAAATTAAATTGATTTAAACGGTGGAAATTTCCGTCGCCGTAATAATTAAATCATCATGGAATTAAATTCTGTCGGTAAAAATCAAAAATACCGGCGGAAATTGACCCGTCAGAGCACCGCGGCGGGCCGGTAGCGAAGGACCACCTGACGAAATTTTTCCCGCCGGTGCTTATTTTCAGCGACGGAAATTTTCTTGTTTTAAAGCGACAGTAAATTTGCGTCGCTAAAAACCCACCTTTTTCGGGTAGCTGGGACCACTCTGCCGATTCCCATGCGCAATTTCCTCTGCCGACTGTGCTTCGATTCGGGATCCAGGGGAATTCTCAGGCTCTAGCAACCAGGGACCGAGTCCCCGGCATATCCCGCGACTGTGCGAACACGTCAACATACTCCTTGAGGAGATTTATCGTATTCCTTTCTATACCGGCGAAGAAACCTCCCATTTGTGTCACTTTAGGCTCTCGCACTCCACCCCGTGTTCACTTTAGTCATA